>CAUYUJ010016858.1:5000-59440 GCA_963575745.1 Prorocentrum cordatum | reverse complement strand
TCCTCCTCCTCCTCCTCTTTCTCCTCCTCCGCCTCCACCCCGTCCTCGCCCTGGGCTCTCGCGGCTGGACCGCTCCCCCCTGCGTCCAGACCCAGGGGAACAGGGTAGGGGGACACAGTCTTCCGCAAAAGGGTCACAATGGGGATTGTAACAAGAACCCCCGTAAACTGCCTAAGCCTATTGGGCAGGTGGGATGCGTTTATTGTGGGAAGGAGAGGGCACGAGGGGTGTGGCAACAGGAGTGGGGAGAGCAGCATCGGGGGGGGGGATCAGAGCGGGAGGGGAGGGCCCCCGCTGCGGAGTCGTCCTCCTGCGCCCGCCAATGCCTCAGCGGCTAGCCGCTTCCGCCGAGAGTTTCAAGCCCATGCTCACGCGTGCCCCCCCCCCCCCCCCCTCCCCCCCCCCCCCCCACCCCCCCCCCCTGGTACCGCCTTTGGGGCCCGGACCCCAGCAGTGCTGAACCAGGTTGGAAAGCTTGGGGGCCTCTCGCAATCCCGGGGAAGGAGAGGGCACGAGGGGTGTGGCAACAGGAGTGGGGAGAGCAGCATCGGGGGGGGGGATCAGAGCGGGAGGGGAGGGCCCCCGCTGCGGAGTCGTCCTCCTGCGCCCGCCAATGCCTCAGCGGCTAGCCGCTTCCGCCGAGAGTTTCAAGCCCATGCTCACGCGTGCCCCCCCCCCCCCCCCCTCCCCCCCCCCCCCCCACCCCCCCCCCCTGGTACCGCCTTTGGGGCCCGGACCCCAGCAGTGCTGAACCAGGTTGGAAAGCTTGGGGGCCTCTCGCAATCCCGGGGGCCTGGCCAGAATTGCATCCGGAATTGCAGCTGGAGTTGCAGCAGGGATTGCAAACAGAATTGCAACCAGAATCGTCGCCAGCGCTCGAGCGTGAGCCCAAGTCAGCGAAGTGGCGGAGTGGTTTTTGCCTTGAAATTCCACCTGAAATGCGCATCCCACCAGGCCTTCCGAGAATCGGGGGAGCTTCCGACGGACTGTTTGAAACCGTTTCTCTGAACAGCGCGGTGGCGTTTCCCTTGCCAGCCTTCGGTGACCGTCTGGGCCCACCAGGCGCCTGCTCGAGGTCACGTGCAATTTTGCACCGACGCGCAAATCGGAACTAGGCTGGAGTCAAAATTGTGTACGTATCATGGTTGCCCGCGGCGGAAATGTGGGCAGTCTAATTTGTATGTGTGCGCGTTGCATGGGCAGGGCGTTCGACTCGAGAGTTCCTGTCGGAGCGCCTTGGGGGCCCCATAGGCTCATCTGTGCCGTGTGGTAGTCCTTCTTGGACGATTTGGAGTCCATTTGGGGCTATCTTGGCCGACTCTGAGGCCATCTTGGGCCGTCTTGGGGCCGTCTCAAGGGACCATCCCGAGGACCTCTTGGGCCGCCTTGGGGGGCCACCGGGCAGGCCGTCTGGGCCGTCTGAGGTCCACCGCGGTGGCGCACGGAGGGCAGCCCCGCCGTCTTTTGGGGGGGGGAGCGGTCGGCGCGCCGGCCCGCGTCGCGCGGCGACCGCGCCGCACGGCGACCCAGCGCGGGGCGCTCCCTCAGCGGGCCCCCGGAAGCCGACGGCGCCGTCTCCTGCAGCTCTGCGTTGCCGGCTCCGACGCCGCGCCGTTGTTTGACCAGTTCGGGCTCTGGCTCCAATCCTGAGGCCGACTTTGTTGCCGTTTCCGGTCGCCCTGTTCTGACCGCTTCCATGTTCAAGAGGCGTTTTTTTGGGGAAATGGGTCGAAAAACGGCCCTGCCGTTTCTGGGGCCCGCTGGGGGCGCTCCGATTTCCAGCCCACCCCAAAACAAGAGTCCAACTTCCCAGGGTTTGGGCTGGAAGCTCCGGAGACGATGGGGGATCGCGCCCCAGCATCTATCTTTGTTTGTCTCTCTATGTCACCGTGCTGTTTCTTATGAGTCTCTCTCTCTCTCTCTATTTCTCTCTCTCTCTCTCTCTATTTCTCTCTCTCTCTCTCTCTGTCCCTGGCTCTCGCTGTCTCTCTCTCTCTCTCTCTCTCCCTCTTTCTCCCTCCTATCCTTTCCCATGGTTGTTGTTGTTGTTTCTCTCTCTCTCTCTCTCTCTCTCTCTCTCTTCATATATATGTATAGGAAAGAGCATGTTCTACCGCTGCTGGCGGAAAACCGGGGGGGGTCACTACCGGTTCGAACCCCTCCCCCCCCCCCTCCAGAAAACCCGGGGGGGTTACTACCGGTTCGAACCCTCACCCCCCCCCCAGTTCATCATGAAAAGGGTGGGGGGGGTCACTACGGTTCGAAACCCCCCCCCCCCCTCGAAACGCGGGGGTCACTACCGGTTCGAGCCCCCCCCCCCCCTCGAAAACCGAGGGGGGGTGCGGACAGTGGTGGGGGCGGTGTTGGTGGGGACAGTGGCGAGGGGACAGCGGGACAGTGGTGGGGACAGTGGGACAGTGGGACAGTGGTGGGGACGGTAGTGGTGGGGACAGTGGTGGGGACAATGGTGGGAACGGCGGGGACAGTGGACAGTGGTGGGGACGGTGGTGGTGGGTACAGTGGTGTGGGGACAGTGGGAATGAGGTGGAAACAGTGGGACAGTGGAGGGTACAATGGTGGTGGGGACAGCGTTGAAGGCGGTGGCGAGGACGGCGGTGGGACAATGGGACAGAGGTACAGTGGGGACAGTGGTGGGGACAGTGGGGACAGTGGTGGGAACAGTGGGACAGCTCAGTGGGACAGCGGAGGAGTCAGTGGGACAGAGGGGACAGTGGGGATAGGCAGTGGTTGGGTCCGTGGAGACAGTGGGGAGAGTGGAACCGTGGTGGGAACAGTTGTGGGAACAGTGGGGACAGTGCGACAGTGGTGGGGGCACTGGTGGGGACAATAGGGACGGTGGTGGAACCAGCGGGGGCAGCGGTGGTGAGGACAGTGGTGCTGGGAACAACAGTGGGGGACGTGGTAGGGACCGGGAGTCGTTTGCTGGCGGCGACCGGCCCGGTGAAGGAGGGGGAGGGGTTCGAACTGGTAGTGACCCCCCTGGTTTTCGAGGGGGGGGTCGAACCGGTAGTGACCCCCCCGGTTTTCCAGATCCGGAGAGGGGGGGGAGGGTTCGAACGCGGAGCTGACCCCCCCTGGTTTTCGAGGGGGAAGGGGGGGGGGGGACGGGGTTAGGGGGGGGGGGGTTCCGGGGGGAGGGGGGGGGAGGGCGGAGGGGGGGGGGACTTCAGCAGGGGGGGGAGGGGGGGATTTTCGGGAGGGGGGGGGAGGGGGGGGGCGACCCGGGCTCCGGAGAAAAGGCTGGCAATTTTCCACAGTAACAGCGTCGGTGAAATCAGTCCCGCGGGACGCGGGGATATATAAATTATAATTGTAACAGTGTTATTATATGGTGTTTCTCCTCCTCTCTCTCTCTCTCTTTCTCTCTTTCTCTCTCTTTCTCTCTCTCCCCCCCCCGTCTCTCGCTCTCTCTCTCTCTCTCTTTTTCTCCTGTCCTTTTCCTCTCTGTTTTTCTCTCTCTCTCTCTCTTTCTCTCTTTCTCTCTCTCTCTCTCTCTCTTTCTCTGTTTCTCTCTCTCTCTCTCTCCGTCTCTCTCGTTTCCTCTGTCTCCTCCGTCTCTCTGCCCAAGGCCGCGGAGGCCCCCAGAGGTCCCCGACGCCTGCGGATGTCCTTGGCATCCGTGGAGGGCTCCAGAGATGGAGTGTGGGACGGAGAGGGGTGGAAAGGGAGGAGGAGGAGGAGGTGGAGGAGGGAGGAGGAAGGGAGGAGAAGACAACGGAGGAGCAGTAGGAGGAGGGGGAGGAGGAGGAGGAGGAGGAGGAGGAGGAGGAGGAGGGAGGAGGAGGAGGAGGAGGAGGGGGAGGAGGAGAAGGAGGAGGAGAGGAGGAGGAGGAGGAGGAGGAGGAGAAGGAGCAGGACGAGGGAGGACGAGGAGGAGGAAGCAATGCGAGGAGAAGCAAGACCAGGAGTACGAGTCCGACCGGCGGCACCAGTTTTTGTTCAGTTTGGGGCCCCTGCAACTCCCGACCCCTTATTAGGGCTGGTGCTCCATCCTGAGCCGTTTATTGATAGCCCCGGGGCCAGGAAACGGCCCCCTGTCGCCAGAGATGTGGACAAACTATGTGCTCGCGTCTTCCAAGGTGTTGGAGTTCCCGGGAGGAGGGGTAGCATGGGCAGGGAGGATGGAGCACACGCAAGCACGGAGTCAGGCGCGAGGCTTGGCGGCGGGCCCCGCTTCCACGCAGAATCGACGCGCTGCGTTGCCGAATCGGGCGGTACTGGCTTCATGCTCGGGATGTGGTTCCCCCCCCGTTCCGTGGATCTGGCGCCCTCGCGTGTGTCTCCTCCTCCTCCTCCTCCTCCTCCTCCTCCTCCTCCTCCTGCTCCTCATTGTCCTCCTTCCTCCTCCTCCTCCTCCTCCTCCTCCTGCTCCTCATTGTCCTCCTTCCTCCTCCTCCTCCTCCTCCTCCTCCTCCTTCTCCTCCTCCTCCTCCTCCTCATCCTCCTCTTCAGAGTCAGAAGGGGCGTTACCCCCCCCCCCAGAACAATATCAAGAATGCCGAGAAGAAGGCCGAGCCCGCGGGCAACGGCGGCATCTCGGAGGAGGAGTTCAACAGGAGGTTGGAGGAGATGCGGAAGAGGCGCGCTGGCGGTGGGGGGAGCCCCGACTCTCCAGAGAGCGGATGCGTCGGATTCCCAGAGATGGACACCTACACCAGCATCGGCGGCTGTTTCACTGAGAGACTGCCCACGACCTTGGTAGTGGTGGTCAGATTCAGGCTCCTTGGGTGCTCGGGATGGTACCGCCAGCGCCAAAAGCGAAAATGCTTCTTCCTCTGTGGAGGCAACCCGCTGTGATCGCTCTTCAAGGAAGAGCGAGAAGGATCGAGAATTCAGGCTCGAGGCTCGGGGAGCGAGGCCTTTGGGCTCTAGCCGTCGTGGTGCCTCCAGAGGCCTCCGCAGACGGAGGCGTGCGCCCCTCCCCCCCCCCTTGGCAGCCCTCCCTAGGCGCCTCCGCAGCCCTCAGGGGGGGCGGACTGCAGGAGGCGCTGCAGGAGGGGCGGATGGAGCCCGCTTCCCTCCCCCCGCCGAGAGATGCCCGCTGCCTTCTCAGAAGGCCACATTTCCACCTCCCTCACTGAGAAAGTATCCTGGTGTATCCTGAGGGCCCCTGAGGAGACCTGGGAAGCCAGAGGAACCCATGGTTTGGTGTTTGGCGTTTGCTGTTCGGTGTTTTGTTCCCCACATGCTTAGTGGGGTTCGGGTTTTCTTCCCTGCCGCGTCGCACCCGCGTCTCACCTCACACCTCCCCTCCTCCTCACAGCATTGCTCAGCACAGCTCAGCTCAGTTCAGCTCAGCACGGCACAGCTTAGCACAGCTCAGCTCAGCTCAGCTCAGCACAGCACAGCACAGCACAGCACAGCTCACCGCAGCACAGCACAGCACAGCACAGCACAGCACAGCACACAGCACAGCACAGCACAGCTCAGCACAGCACAGCGCAGCTCAGCTCAGCTCAGCACAGCACAGCACAGCACAGCACAGCACAGCAAAGCTCAGCGCGGCACAGCACAGCACAGCACAGCACACAACACAGCACAGCACAGCACAGGCGTGGCACAGGCGTGGCACGCATGGCAGTTCCTCGACACCACAGGGGGGGAGCTGTGGGTGGGGACGCTATCATTTTCGGGCTCGCAAAGCGTGGCAGGCGGGGCACTTCCTCGACACCACAGGGGGGAGCTGTGGGTGGGGACGCTATCCGTTGCGGGCTCGCAAAGCGTGGCAGGCGTGGCACTTCCTCGACACCACAGGGGGGGAGCTGTGGGTGGGGACGCTATCCGTTTCGGGCGGACGCTATCCGTTTCGGGCTCGCAAAGCGTGGCAGGCGCGGCACTTCCTCGACACCACAGGGGGGAACTGTGGGTGGGGACGCTATCCGTTTCGGGCTCGCAAAGCGTGGCAGGCGTGGCACTTCCTCGACACCACAGGGGGGGAGCTGTGGGTGGGGACGCTATCCGTTTCGGGCTGGCGTGGGCACTTCCTCGGCACCACTGGGGGGGAGCTGTGGGTGGGGACGCTATCCGCTTCGGGCTCGCAAAGCGTGGCAGGCGTGGCACTTCCTCGACACCACAGGGGGGGAGCTGTGGGTGGGGACGCTAGCCGTTTCGGGCTCGCAAAGCGTGGCAGGCGTGGCACTTCCTCGACACCACAGGGGGCGCGTGGGGGTGGTCTCCCTATCCGTTGCGGGCTCGCACAGCGTGGCAAGCGTGGCACGTCCTCGGCCCCACAAAGGGGTGCGCTGGGGGTGGTCACCCTATCCGTGACGGGCTCGCAAAGCGTGGCAGGCGTGGCACTTCCTCGGCACCACAGGGAGTGCGCTGGGGGTGGTCTCCCTATCCGTGACGGGCTCGCAAAGCGTGGCAGGCGTGGCATCTCCTCGACACCACAGGGGGTGCGCTGGGGATGGTCTCCTTATCCGCTGCGAGCTCGCAAAGCGTGGCAGGCGTGGCACTTCCCCGACACCACAGGGGATGCGCTGGGGTTGGTCTCCCTATCCTTGACGGGCCCGCAAAGCGTGGCAGGCGTTGCACTTCATCGACACCACAGGGGGTGCGCTGAGGGTGGTATCTTTATCCGTTTCGGGCTCGCAAAGCGTGGCAGGCGTGGCACTTCCTCGACACCACAGGGGGGCGCTGGGGGTGGTTTCCCTATCCGTTGCGGGCTCGCAAAGCGTGGCAGGCGTGGCACTTCCTCGACACCACAGGGAGTGCGCTGGGGGTGGTATCCTTATCCGTTGCGGGCTCGCAAAGCGTGGCAGGCGTGGCACTTCCTCGACACGACAGGGGGTGCGCTGGGGGTGGTCTCCCTATCCGGTGCGGGCTCGCAAAGCGTGGCAAGCAATATGGCGTTGGATGACACATAGGGAAACATTCGCGACGAGGGCTCAGAACGCAGGATTGCGCATATATTAAAACATAAGCAAGCACATCCGATTTAAATTAAGTATGTGGGGTTCTTCGGTAGCGTAATTTTGTGCAGGTCGCAGGGCAGAGTACCTGAAAGGGTCGCACCCAGAGAACCACCTCTTCGAAGGCCACCCGGAGAGCCAGCCTTCTGCCAGTAGAACCAGCCCTTTACCCAGAGAGCCATTTGTCCTCCTCGCTCCGGTCCCCATTCGCCCTCCGTCGGGGATAAGGTCTGGGAAGGTGTGTGTGGGTGGGGGTGGGGCACGCGGCGGGTGGCGCCTTCCCGCTCTCCAGGATCGAGGCCGAGATGAGGTCGGCCTCTCTGAAGATGGAGGCCGAGCGCGACGATGCCGCGCTAAAGGAACTGGAGAAGAAGCTGAGGGAGGCCGAAGTCGACAAGAAGAAGTTCCAGCGGAGGATCGAGGAGCTGGAGAAGCTCCTGAACCAGACGCCGGAGGGGAGGGAGTTCCTGGCGAAGTTTGGCCATGAGCTCAAGGTTCTGAAGCAGCGGGACGTGTACGCGAGGCTCTACACCGACGCCGTGGCCAGGATGCAACGCATGCAGGAGCGCCCCTGCTGCTCTCCTACTGGCGGTCAGGTGCGCTGACGTTGGCGCCGCCCTGTGCGCCATCTGACCCCGCCACTCTTAGTGGGATCACCTCCCCCTGCGTGGGATGTTTGACGCCTCTCGCACCCTCACTGGCCCATCGCGAAACGATTCATGGGCGAGTTGAGCTGTCGTGGGAAGGGGCGTCCCAGACATCTGCTTGCTCGACTGTTGTCCAAGGTGTTGGACTCCAGAGCTCTCCACTCCGAAGGGGGGTGCTGGCATTTTCTCTTGAGCAGCTCTCGGATGGCCCCAGATCATGCTACAGTGGAAACCCATGCCAAGAACTACCCTGCTTGCCCTGGGTTTCTTGGGTTTCGATGGTTTTGCTGTGGAGTTGCTATAGAAACGCATTAAATATCAATGGACGTGCCTGGGTCGCAGGGTTTGGTTTCTGGTGGAAGGTTTCTTTTGGTCGAGCTCCTACTGTACTGGCGTCCAGAGTTCCAAGACTGCCTGAAGCCTGGCTGTCCAGACTATGTTGAGCCGACAGATGCCTGGGGCGGAGACTTATTTTCGTCCGGTAGCAGATCACGAGAGACTTGTATACCCTCGCAAGTTTGTCTTCAGAGCGCACTCGCGTCGTTTAGATTATGGTAGCTAGTCAAAGAGATCGCGCCGATTTAGCGCACATGAGCGCCGATGTAGCGTCGAGTAGCGTCGATTTAGCGTCGACTAGCGCCTACGAGAGCCGTTCCGCAAGAGCCAACGATGTGAGATGGGAGGCCCTCACGAGCCTCCACCGAACCCTCGAGGCGAAGGCCCAGATGGTCACTTCGGGCCATCTGAGGGCCATCTCGGGCGGAGGCCGGGGCGCCTCGCGCGGTTTCAGGCCCCGGGACCTCGCCGAAGTCTTTCGGCCGCCAGGTGACCCCCCCCCCCCGGGCCCCCTGGGAGAGCCAGAGGAAGGTCCAGGGTCGCCAGGATATGGTTGTAAGGTCTCGGGGGTCTTCGTCTTCGTATCAGGGTCCCTGGACCTGGGTCATTCTCCCATCCTCCTCCGCCTCCTCCTCCTCAAGCCCCCCCTGGGCCCTCGATCCCATCTCCGGGGCCCAGTTTTGCGTCCTGGGCAGTTGCTCGATGAGTCCAGCGGCCTGGCACAGGCTTCCAGATGCCCAAGGCTCAGAGAACTTGGCCACACGTAAGAGTAACCCTTCGTCAGAATGACCTCTGGGTGTTGGCCCAAAGGGGCTCGGATAGGTTTTCTGTGGCAGTACGTTCGACTTTGCATCTGCGCACGCAGCGTAGGGTTGCGCTCGCATGTGAGCGCGCCTGGTTTGGGTCCTCTGCTCGCAACCGAGTGCAGCACATACGCCGCGCACCCTGCGGCGCGCGTTGGTTTCCCGAGGTGGGTTCAAGTTGACCGGGTCGCATGATTTCATCCCCGAACCAGTTTCGAATCGGCTTCCGCGTGTCCGACATCGTCGGTTGCGAATTGGTATCGGAATTATCTTAATGTAGGGTCCTACATCGCCTTCAATCCATCTTCAATTCAGCGATTTACTACTGAAGTTATTCGCTCCCATGGGGTAGCCCATTTGAGGGCGTAGAAACGTCCGCGACGACGGACCTGGTCAGACGTCATCGCGATGTGGCCCAGCTTTGCCAGACGCGCCCAGCAGGCTCTAATTTCGCAGCGTTTCTTCGAGGCGGGTGTTATTCGGGGCGCCCGGATCGAATCTGCGGAACGCAGAAGTTACCAACTCGTGCTGAGGAGGTTTCAAGGCGCGCCCCGCCGAGCGTTGATGCGGTACGACACCAGCGGCTTGCGTGCCTGCGTTGGGCTCCCACGGGCCCCCCTGCAAGCTGCGCACCCAGGGCGCATCTTGCCGAGGTGCATTCTTACCTGTAGCCGAAACTCAACCTCCGCCATCGTGCTTTCGAGACGCAGGAGACCTGCGTCTTCCTCCCCCCCTTCTTACCCCCTGCTGGAATGTGCGCGCGAAGGATGACAGGCAGAGCACCTTCGATACCCTCACGTCCAGCGTCTCGCAGGTTCTAGTTGCCTGGTTGCCCTTCCCCCCAGATCTTGAGGCAGAGGAGTAGGGAAGGGAAGGGTTGTAACGCTTCAGCGTATCCGTGCTCCACACCGTGCAACGTCAAAAAGGAAGGGGAGGGGAGGAGGAGGAGGAGGAGGAGGAGGAGGAGGTGGTGGAGGTGGAGGAGGAAGAGGAGGAGGAGGAAGAGGAGGAGGAGGAGGAATTGAAGGAGGATGCCGAGGAGGGAAGAGGATGATAATGATGCTGCTGCTGATGTTGATGATGATGATGATGATGAGGAGGAGGAGGAGGAGGAGGTGGAGGTGGAGAGGGGAGGATGAGGATGATGATGAGATGATGATGATGATGATGATGATGATGATGATGATGATGATGATGAGGAGAGGAGGAGGAGGAGGAGGAGGAGGAGGCGGAGGAGGAGGAGAGGAGGAGGATGGACGAGATGGAGGAGGAAGAGGAGGAGTGGAGGTGGGGAGGAGGAGGGAGGAAGGGGGGATGCAGGAGGAGGAGGAGGTGGCAGAGGAGGAAGAGGAGGAGGAAGAGGAGGAAGAGGAGGAGGAGGAGGAGCGAGGTGGAGGCCGACGAGGACGAGAATGAGGGAGGATGGTGGTGGATTCCGATGTGGTTTAGGCCTCGTGCCCTGGTCCTGTGTCGCTTGTCTCGCGCAGGCCAGGGCGTGCTTGCACACGCGCCTGCTGGCCCAAGCTTCGACTCGCGCAGTCGCTTTGCAGAGAAGGGTGAGGAGCAGGAGGAAGAGGAGGAGGAAGAGAAGGAGGAGGAGGAGGAGGAGGAGTTGGAGGAGGAGGAGGAGAAAGAGGAGTTGGGGGAGGAGGAGAAAGAGAGGATTCGAAGGAGGAGGAGGGGAGGAGGAGGAGGAGGAGGAGGGAAGAGGGGGAGGGGAGTGGAGCAAGAGGGGGAGGAGGAGGGGAGGAGGAGGAGGGGAGGAGGAGGAGGAAGAGGAGGAGGAGGACGCAGAGGAGGGGGAGGAGGAGGAAGAGGGGGAGGATGAGGAAGAGGGGGATGAGGAGGAGGAGGAGGAGGAGGAGGAGGAGGAGGAGGAGGATTTTTTGGGGGGGAACAATGACACACAAAGAGTGCTATAGGAATGGCCTCACCCACGAGTGCGCCATCGAAGGGCTGATACCTCGTCTTCGGCAGAGGCAATGCGGAGCCTCAAGATGTCCATTCTCCGCGCATGCTGTAGCGCCTGGGGTCGCAGTTCCCCAGGAGGCCGCACCTTCCTACACCTGTCATAACTCCTTTTGGTTTGGGGTACTGATCCGTGCCGCTGCTGTGACTGGAACAGTTGGCTTAGCTGCCCAGGAGGCGAGGCGGGCTCTCCAGGATCGCTCGACCCTGCCGGGTTCCAACCCTGCACCTTGCGATTGTTTGTGTGGCTATGGACTTGGTATTGGCAGGGCATGCGCAACTGTGAGACGATAGTTGGCTGCTCCCACCCCCCACCGTGCACATCCTGATGGCCATGAGCCATCGCCAGGAAGACCTGGACGGGCAGCGCGAACGCTGGGCAGAAGTATGCACACCTTGTCCTGTATCTCACCACCCTGCGCTGAAGACTGCACTGAGGCTCTGGCCCGTCGCACCGTCAGGGCAGGCGACCCTTCGCTACCCCACGGGCCGCTGTCTCTCTCTCTCTCTTTGTCTCTCTCTCGTTTTCTCTCTCTCTCTCTATATCTATATATTGTTTTTGGTTTCTCTTTCTCTCTCTCTCTCTCTCTTTCTCATGGGCCACTCTATTGCAGACTCCTCTCCACCAGCGTGAGGACTGCAGGGCGATCGACCTGTAAACCAGTGGCCGAGGTCGCGGACGGGGTTGTCAGCCCCGAGTTACGGAGACCCCCAGGTGGCGATGCTGCAACCAATCCCTTGGCACGCAGATCACGTCAAGCCTAGTTCTCACGACTCCAACGTTCGAACCAGCATTTACGGAAGGATTTGACACTTCGGATCACCATGGAAATGGGAGTCGACGTTTACAGCGCGGCGGGCGAGGAAGCCGAGGCCAGCAACGTTCACGAGTACAATGGGCACTTGTTGGCAAGCGGCCCGACGCCTCTCTCAATATGTTGCTGTTGAGCATGGGTGCAAATGCCGTTCCTAAGAAGCAGGCCGTCGACGAGATTATCCAGCAGGTGCCTGTGCCGATTCCTGGCCAGAGGCCCCGAACACTTTCAGTGAGTACGCCACGACGGTGAAATCCTGGACTATCCCCTTCATTGCGATGCGTTCACTGTTCAAGACGTTTGGGGTGGACGTCGCTGCACTCTTGTTCGCCAGATCTCCGTTCTCCAAACGGTGCGTGTATGA
Organism: Prorocentrum cordatum; assembly: GCA_963575745.1. Taxonomy (NCBI): domain Eukaryota; class Dinophyceae; order Prorocentrales; family Prorocentraceae; genus Prorocentrum; species Prorocentrum cordatum. Next base: position 47,575 of record CAUYUJ010016858.1, on the reverse strand, counting down.
AAAACGGTGCTTCACTTGGTTTCTAATTCTAGGATTGGCCTGCTCTTCCAGGTTTCCGCCTGGTTCCCGCCCGTGCCTGCCTCGTGACTGCCCCGTGCTTTCGCTGGCTCTCATGGGTTTTCGCCCGTGTCCGCCTTGAGCTCCTTCGTGCCTGCCGGCTGGCGTTTGCGGATGAACGCGTCGAGTAACGAGCGTAGTTTGCAGCACGATTTTTTCGCACGGTTCGCAACGCATACGTTTTTTTCTCTCCCAAAGAACAATGATGTCCACCCGCTTCCCGAGCAGGGACCTCTCGGGGATCTTTGGAAAATTGCAATGTTGATTCTGCCTCGTCCTCCGTTTTCTATAAGAACCCAGACCATCCCAGCTGACTGGGCATCCCCTGTTTTGTTCCTGTCAAACAATCGAATCATACTATGAGCGCAGAGCCGGGCATCTAAAGAACATCTTTTTGCGATAACCCCTTGCCAAACAAACACCATCAAGTCCAAACGCGCGCACATGTCGAAATCTGACCCAACACATTAGTTTTGCAAGCGCTTCAAGCATCTTGCAGATCTTCTGTCCGCACGCATTTTGCTGAAAAATCATGATCAAGCCAGATTGGTACCGCCAATATCCATACCACCACGCAGTGCATTCGCGTTGATCCAGCATGCACGGAAAACACGAACCAGTATTTGATCAAAACCGAACGTCACTCAAAACCATAGGGTCCCGATGCGTTTCCAGATATGGCCATTCAAACACATATGCAACCATTCTCTTCCAACAGCAAGCTTACCACGTGTATCGAATGTCTGCGCGCGCTCACTTCCTCACGATCACCCGCAGTGGCACATCCGCATCAACGCCGCCGCCGTCGTCATCGACAATCGCCGCAACCGTCGCTATCATCAGCCAATCACCGTCGCCACCAGCATAGGCGCCGTGATTGGCCTTGCCGTCGTCATCGCCATCATCGCCACCGACCACCATCGCTGTGATCACCATCGTTGCCGCCGTTGTCGACGTCATCGTGTCATCACCGAACTGCGCTGAAGCGCCTGCGCGCCAGCACGGCCTTTGAGACGCGCTGGCGCGCGGGCACCTCAGCGGCCCGGCGCTGCGGAGGGCGCCGGATTGCGGCCAGAGGCAACGTGAGGGGGGGATCAGCCGTGGCGACGAGAACTATCCAGGATGAGCAGCGGTATCGGTATCGTTCCCAGAGATCAGAGATCCAACGTATTGGAAAGATGGGAGGTATTTCATTGCTTTGGCGACTAGAGGCCTTCGCTGGGCCCCTGGACCGTCAAGAAACGATTCAGGATGAAAAACTGGTCCCAGGGCTTCTTCGCGTGATTGCCCCGCGACCCTCACATATCGATCTGGCTCCATGCATACAGCAGAAAGATTTGGGTACGGGGTCCTGGTCGTGACTTCGCACGAGGTTGTAGTTAACCTTGTCGTGCCATCCTACCTCAGGGTTAGGGGGGGATCGGCCGTGGCAACGGGAACGATCCAGGATTAACAGCGGTATCAGTTTCCTTTCCTCCGGTAGTAAATCATGAGAGCCTCGTAGGTCCTTGGAAACCATCATTTGAGTGCACTAGCGTTCGCGAACGTCATGTAATTGATGAGGACGCGCCGATCTAGCGTCGATTTAACGTCAATTCGCCTCGATTGGCGTCGATTCGCGTCGGCCGACCTCGACTCGCAAGAGCCAGCGAGATGACATCGGAGACCCACATGACTTGTCACCAAATGATCCTCTGATCCTCCCCACCTTTCTTCTCGCTCCTTCGCTGCCAGCAGTCCCCGGGGCTGCTCGTCCCTCCAGGCGAAGGCGAAAGAGGGCCTGGCGCCGTCCTCCTGGCCGGAGCCCCAGCACTGCCGGGGCAGGCAAGTCATAAAGGGCAGCACTCGCAGCCGCAGCACCTGCCGGAAAACCGATCGTCGACCTGCGAGGCGGGGCCCCATCCATGCAGCCAAGACGCCGTAATAAGGACCATTTTGTGCTCAGGAGGGGCTCTGGTTTTCAGGCCGTTCCTTAGATTAGATATATGTCAGGGAGCTGATTCGTGGCCGAGGCTCGCCGTGGCCAGGAACGCCCCGTCGTTATCCAGCGTTCTCAATGGTAGCACAGTGACTGTAGCTATGCATATCCACCCTCGGAAAGTCGACGTCCTGGGACACGGGGGGGGCGGTGGACACGTGCACGTCTTGACGTTTGTGTAAGAAGTTCCCAGGCCCTAGGGTCCGACACTTCAGAGGCTGCTGCAGCATCGCAGACAAACGCGACCTGAGCCCAGGACCCAATCTTTCTGCTGCATGTTTTGTTTAGCCGTATCGAGTTGTGGTGACTCAGAGGGCCGAAAGCAAGCGAAAACGCGCTGAACGAACGAAGTGCAACACTCCGATTTTGAGGGGTAGAAATGCCCCCAGCACGAGCACGTTCTCCTTCTGCAGTGGAGCCGCCCCCTGCCAGGTGGTGACCAGCTTCAAGAACTGGGGCGGGGAGGCCTCGCGGGTGAAAGACAGACATATATCCGTATCCACGGCCTCGGGGGCGGGGCCCCTGGGCGGCAACCCCCCGCGGACACGGGGCGCTTCTTCGCCGATGCCCCGCGCGGGACGCATTCGTGCGACCGCGTATCCGCGGGACCCAGACCGCCTCGGGCAATAAAAACATCATGACGGGAGTTTGTTTTGCTATTTTCAGCCCCCGGGGGCCCCTTGCTGGCCCTCGAGACAGTAAACAAAAGGACTCAGGACGAAAAACCGGTCCAGGGTCGAGACCTCCAGGGGTCGACGCGATGAAAAGATCATGACGTCGGGGGTTTGGGGATCGCGCCTCGGAGTCCCGACCGTGAGGGCGTTGAGATGGATGAGTTCGCCGCTCTTGGAGGTCCCCACGGTGCAGCACGACCTCCACGGGCGCCCCGCGCTCACGGTGGTCCAGGAGCGGCGGACCTCCATCATCCAGCAGGAGCGGCGGACCTCCATCGTCCAGCTCGGCGGATCTCCCTCGGCCATGGCGCGCGGGCGGCGTGCGGTAAGGGGGGCGGCGCGGGGCGATGAGGGTCCAAGGGATCGAGGATGGACGTTTCTGGGCGTTTTCTACCCTTCTTGGGTCTCTGGGGGACAGGGTTTCCTTTTGCTCAGTATCTGGGCGTCCTGGGGGCGCGGTCGTCGGATGACCAACACGAGCGAGCGGCGGCGAAAAACCGGTCGAAGCGCCTCGAGGCCCACGTCACGGAAAAAACACGGCGTCGGGGGTGCAGACGTTGAAAGAAGGACCATTTCTGGCTCATGAGGGACCCCGGTTCTCGGACCGGTCTCATGAAGGATTTCTTCTAGGTCGGGGGGGGCAGGCCTCCCCAATTGGGTCCGAACAGATGGAGTCGGAGGATCGCGCCGCATTGCTGGTGTATCTGCGGTGCGGCTCGATGTGGAACCCGCCCTTCTCCGCGCCAGCGGTACCGATACATCGCCGACGTCGCCCTCACATAGCCGATGCATCGGCGATGCAACGGCGATGCAGTGCGCGATCCTCCTTTTCCGTTTGCTCGCACCCCATCTGTGCGCCGCCTCGGTGCTCTTCGGTCCCTCCCTTTGCTGCCCGTGCCTGCTGTGGCCCTCGCTGCGCCTCTGCCTCGGATTCACCTCCTCGGCCCCCCATCGCCGCTGTGCGACTCTGCCTGGGCAAAGGCGCTCGACTCTGACCCACGTCCAGAGACAAGAACCGATCTGCGCGCCGCCGAGGTGCGGCGACCCTCGTGGACTGGGCACGGCGGCACTACCGCGGACCGTCCGACGAGCGGCGGCGGCGTCAGCGTCAGCCACATCGCCGCCGACCTGGACCTCTCGCCGGTCGTCGGGCGCCGCGCGGCGAGCAGGGGACCCTCGTCGCGCCCCGCCAGCACCAGGACCGGCCGCTTCTTCCAGGGCGCCGGCACGGTGGAGGAGCGCGGCCCCCCCTCCGACGCGCCAGAGGGGCTCGCGCGGTCTTCCGTCTCGTGGTGCTCTGCTGCAGGAGGTGTCTTCTTCCTGGCCTCCACGAGGTCCATGTCGGCCTCCTCGGCGCGATTCGGAGTCGGCTCTGGCCGGCCCGATCCGATCCGATTCCGATACTCCGACGATCTCCGATGCAGCCCGATGCTCGCACGGCGTTGTTGTGCATGCTTGAGCAACCGATCCGATGTTGTTTGGTTTCGATGTTTCGCGCGTTTGCGGCCAAATCCGGCGCACTTTTACCATCCAGAGGGGGGCTCAGCAGAGAGAACTGGTGACAAACAAAGTGAGGAAGAACCAGTGGAGGAGGAGGAGGAGGAGGAGGAGGAGGGGGAGGGGGAGGAGGAGGAGGAGTAGGAGAAGCAGGAGGAGGAGGAGGAGGCAGAGGAGGAGGAGGAGGAGGAGGAGGAGGAGGAGGAGGAGGAGGAGGAGGAGGAGGAGGGAAGAAGGCAAGCAGCGAGCACAGCGGCTGCTCAGGGCAGCCATCGGGCCCGCTCCAACGCTGGTTTGACTCAGCCCGTTGTCCTGGCTCGGTGCCGACTCATCCTGGCTTCGGAGGGGGCCTCTCGCCACAGCAAGGCTCCGGCAGTCGGCGGTCCGGCCTTGATGGTGTCAGTTCGGGGTGCAGGAGGGTTTTCGCGGAAGGTTTCGGGAGGGTCTCGGTTGTCTTGAAAGGAAATCAGTCCTTAGCGATCCGTGGACTTTCGAAGGCTAGGACGAGGATGCGTCCTTTCCCGGGCGTTCCGATGCCGCGGGGTCTCAGAGATTCTCGATGTATCCTCACCTGAACTTGTCCTCGTCCTGGCTGCGTCTTGTCTCTTAGGGGCAGCGCCCGGGAGGGGGATAGTCGGAGGAGGAAACGGTACTCTTACCGCCACCCTTCCCATGTGACCCCCTTTTTGGAATTCGTGGGAGGCCCTCGTCGCCACGACTTGATTCGCCTCGACATGCTGGCCAGAACGCACCCCCGCAGAGGCCTGGGGAGGTACCTGCTGGTTTCCACAGGCAGTCTCACGGGGGAGGCGCATTGCGACGCCACCTCGCCCATGGATCGCCCGAGGGGGGCCCGATGGTCCACACCCCGCCCAGGCGCGTGCGCATTCGCGAAAGGGGGCCGATCGTCGGTCTCTCTCGACGATGCGACGCCGATTCCAGGTCGACGAGTACCCCCCTGGGCTGGAGGGTTTCTCCGAAGGGCTTGGTCGACCCGTCCTCCTCCTCCTCCTCCTCCTCCTCCTCCCTCCTCCTCCTCACGCCTCCTCCTCCTCCTCCTCCTCCTCCTCCTCCTTCTCCTACCTCCTCCTCCTCCTCCGCCTCCTCCTCCTCCCCTCCTCCTCCTCCTCCTCCTCCTCATCATCATCGTCATCATCATCTTCATCATCTTCATCATCATCATCATCATCATCATCATCATCATCATCATCATCATCATCATCATCATCATCATCATCATCATCATCATTATTATCATTATCATTATCATTATCATCATCATCATCATCATCATCATCATCATCATCATCATGAGCAGCAGCAGCAGCAGCAGCATCATCATCATCATCAGCAGCATCATCATCATCGCCCTCCGCTTACTCCTCCTCCTCCTCCTCCTCCTCCTCCTCCTTCTCCTCGGGTCGCCTACGGCCCCGGGGGCAACCGTGCACCCTGGGCCAGCTCCCTCCTGACATTCTCCCACATGGCCTCGGGAGGGACGTTCCCACGCCCAGCCGCGCGCGGCTCGGGCAGTCGGCGATCGGTCGGGATGGGGTCTGGGAGGGGTGCGGGGACGGGTCTCGGTCGTGATTTGACCGGGGGAGGATCTCGGGCGGGACCTGGTGGTGGTCGTTCTTTTGTTCATTGTTTTGTCGATCGGCGCGGGCCCTCGCACCCCCCTCCCCCCCCATGGAGTGGATCTGGGCTGCTTTGGGCGCCTGTTCCAGGCAGGCGGGGTCCCTCCTCTACAGGACGCACGGTTGCAAACAGTCGCACTAAGCAGAGGTCCGGAGCCAGACCCCCCCCCCTCCCCCCTCTTCCGCCAACTGTCGAAAACGCCGAAAAAGAAAATCCCATTTGCCTTTGCGGCTTGGCGAGCTCTCCCCCGGCATGGACGGTCTTGCTGCGACCACCGATGGTCTCGGCGCGTCGCCACCGTCAGGCCACGCGCAGGGCCGGGGCTCCTGACATATGATGGGCTCTGTCGCCAAGCGCACCACATGCCCTGCCGTTCCCTGGCGCCGTAGCCCTCCTTGTCCCGCCGATGCCGTAGTTTTCTCCGCGACAGGGGCTCGTGGAGCTCTCGGCCACATCTCTGGGACCTTTTCGTCGCGTTCCGTTGTGTCTCAGGCCTCAGCGCTTTAGATCGGCCCCTGCACGCCGCTCGTGGAGCTCTCGGCCACATCTCCGGGACATTTTCGTCGCGTGCCGCTGTGTCTCAGGCCTCACAGCGCTTTAGATCGGCCCCTGCACGCCATTCGCTATGTCCACCATCGCGACGCCGCAGACGGTAGCAATAGAAAAGCGCGCATCGTCGATGCGCCTCCATTCGTGGTCCGACTTCGATCCCACTGCATCGCCGAGGAGCGTTCCTGGAATGGCCACGCCTTCACAGGGAATTCGAAAGTTGACGTCGCTTCCTCGGCGGAAGGCCAGCGGAGGCGGCTGGAGGCCAAACGGGGGCGGCCCGTGCGGCTGAGGCGGGCAGAAGGCCCAAGTGCCCCCCCACCCCAGAGATGTCAATGTTTTTTGGGTGCAGGGCCTCCGGGAGCCGCCACGCGTCTGGGACAGCAAAGTGACCGCGAGATTCTGCTCGCGACCAACACCGCACACAGCATGGTAGACTCGAGGGCGTGGGGCGTTCAACAGCAGCCGTGCACGACGCTGCAGGCGACGGTCCGCGAGCCTTACAGTCGAACCGCACAGCAAGCTTGGGCAACATTCCCAAAGAGGTCCGTGCAACCTTGCCTCGGTCCATTGTTGTTCACTCTCGTGTTGGCCGCTGGAGGTCTGGGGGGGCCGGGCCCAGGGGAGTCCTCGGGAATTCGGGGGACCGCGTATTGAAAAAATCAACGTGGTCCTTCGTCTCCTACCTGCCCTTTGTGGCCGCGCCCCGCTCGAGAAGCTTCGAGATGGGCGTCCAAGGCAATCTGCAACTTCATCACGCATCCCTATGGTACGGGCTGACTGTAGCATCTTTCGGTGCGGCTCCCAGCCTGGGCCCCCCCGCCCGCGGTCCTCCTCCCCCTCCTCCTCCCCCTCCTCCTCCCCCTCCTCCTCCGCCTCCTCCTCCTCCTCCTCCCCCTCCTCCTCCTCCTCCTCCGCCTCCTCCTCCTCCTCCTCCTCCTACTCGCAGGACATGCCCGACCTCGCGCCCGTGGCCCTGGGCATCGGAGGGGGAGACCCTCCCATGGTGCGCGGGACCCGGGCGGCGCTCGCCGCAACGGGCACCACGCTGGAGCTGGGACGCGGCGGCGCGGTGGAGGCCCAGGCGCTCCCCGCCCCACCTCGAGGGCGAGGAGGTCTGGCCTCTCTCGCCTCTGTGCGCCTCCTCCTCCTCCTCCTCCTCCTCCTCCTCCTCCTCCTCTGCGCCTCTTCCCCCTCCGAGTCCTGGTCCTTCCCCTCCATCCTCTCCTCCTGCTGCTCCCATCCTCTTCTCCCTGTCCCGTCCCCCAGTCCCGTCCTCCCTTCCCGCCTCCCCCAATCTCGTCCTCCTGCTGCCTGCTGCTGCTGCTGCCCCTCCTCGTCGGCGTCGTCGTCGTCCTCCTCCTCCTCCTGCTCCTGGTGCTCCTCCTCCTCTTCCTCCTCCTCGTCCTCCATACATGTCCGCTGGTCCGCATTCGGTAGGCGGTTCGGCTCCCGCGGATTCCAGGGAGTCCGCGAGCGTACCGCCGATTCTGGTGGACGACTGGTCTCTTGGACAAACGTGTGGATGTGTCCAGGCTCTGAGACCCGAGTATTGCAAGGATCTGGCGAGGCGGTGCAATTAGCTCGGGTGGGCGGCCAGGTCCCCAGGATGCCTTGTCCAGGTCTTGGTGGACGTTCCTGGTTGATTCTGTTGAGCGGCCTGAGGTCAGGGTAAGAGAACGTACGGGGAGCATGGCGATTAGGGATATCATAGAGAGCACAGAGAATAGGAAGAGTAGACAGAGCAGAGAGCACAGAGAGACTCGAGACATAGACAGAGTAGATAGAAGCGGATCGCAGAGTTCGGAAAGCCGAGAGTGCAGCGTAGAGATCAGAGAGTTGAGAGTCGAGAGTAGCGGGAGGACATCAAACATTCGGGCCTTGCTGAATTCGTGGCAGCCCAAAAATCAATCAAACAGACCTCGCCTAAGCTCCAAGAAGCAGTCCAATCGATCGCCGAGTCCACGGGTCCCCGGTCGTCGCCCCGTCAGGTCGGGTTCTGTCTGACTGCCAATTCCCCTTTTTGGCCGATGCGGTGCCCTGCTCGCGACGTGGGTCCCAGGCCCGCGAATGATGGGAAACCCTGGGAAACCCAAATATCCTCGCTGAGCGCCTCATTCCGAGTGTCCGGGGGGGGCCTTCCCGTAGCCATGGGAATCCATAGCCAGCCTATTCCCGCGCGGCCTCTCTCGAGTCCTCCCCGAGCCCCCCCATGGCATCCGCTGTTTGCCAGATTCGCTCGCCCAAGTTTTGGGAAACTGCTGAATCCTGGGAAAGCAGGCGTTCCGCGAGGGTCTCCAGGTTACCCAGTAAATCAAAATTCTGGAAAGCCCAAGGGCTCTCGCTGAGTCCCCATCTTGTGATGATGTCCCATGGCTCGCTGGAGAGAATTCCTGGACCCCTGGCCGCTCCAGGCCCCCCCCCAAGTCGCCCCCGGTGCCCCCTGGGCTTCCCGGGCCTCTCCAGCCGCCCCCTCCCTTTTACACTGTCATGTGCGCTGGAATGCGAGAACGTACTCGCATCGGGCCCAGGGAGGGTGCACGTTTCGACCGTGGGGGGCGAGCTGTGGGAAGACCGAAGGCCCTCGCTGGATGCCCATGTCCCGAGGGCCGATGGCTTTCCCACAGTTTGCCCCCCGAGCGTCGGGGCCTCGGTCCCCGCGGGTGCGGGGGGAGTTCGAAGCAGATCCAGTGGAGACCTCGCGGCTCCCCGGGGGGGGGGGGGGGGGCGAAGTGCGCAGCCGTCGCCACTTTCGTGGGCTCCTGGCAGGCACGGCGGAGTTGGGGAGTGCGGTCGGGGTGGATTAGTGGGTCGACCCTGGCAAATCGAGGGTACCCTCGTGCCCTCTGTTTCGCGACCCACGCCTTCTACATTCCTGTGGCAAACTGGCCCTCGGAATGGTCTTGTGTACTCTCGCGTGTCCTCTCCAATCAGCCCCCTCGAGGCTCCCTGGCTTCCTGGGGGCTGCGAATCGCGCAGCTGTCGCCACTTTAGTGGGCTTTTGGGAGGCCGAGCGGAGCGGGGGTATACGCAGGTCAGGATTTTATGGATCGCGCGTCGACGGGGCTCGAGAGACGGGCGCTGGAGCTTGCAGGATCCTGCAGAGCCAGGGTTGCATGGACCCGGGCTTGGGAGCTGCAGGATTTTGCAGGACCCTGCGAAGCCCGACTGACCCGGGTCTGGATGGACCCGGGCCAGTAGACCTGCTTGGCACGGGGACGGAACGCGCACTTACTTTCAGAGCGCACGGGATCGCTGGCTCGTCCGCTGTTACCCCTCTTATTGACTCCCTTCCCCTCGCTCTTGTCCTATCTCAGCCTCGGAGAGTCGCGGAGCTTTCTTTGAGCGCGTTTCTTGTTTTGGAGGGGGCGGTCGGGTCGCGTTGCGTTTTCCGCGTTTGGGCTGCCAGCTTTCCAGAACCCCGCGTTGTCCTTGCGTGGACCGCTCGTTGTCCACGCGTTGCCGCCCGTCCCTGTGCCCTGGCGTCAAGAACTTTTTCCGCCGCAGCTCTCTGTTGGGAGCTTTGGTCTTATCAGCTCGATTACGTCACCGCTCGCTCTTGGGAGCCGCGGTGCTAAGAGCCTTTGGGAGTATTTGGGGCCTCTTGGGGGGCTCTTGGGGGGCCTCTTGGGTGCCTCTAGGGGACCTTTTTGGGTTTTTCGGGGGCCTCTGGGGGCCTCCTAGGAGCTTCTGGGCTGCGGGGGTGAAGGGACTAGGCTGCCTTTGGCCGTCTTTGGGCTCTCTTGGGGGCATCTTGGGGCCTTCTTGGGGCCGTCCTGGGGCCGTCTTGGGCTGTCTTGGCGCCTCTCAGGCCGTCTTGGCGCCCTCTGGGGCCGTTTGGGGGCCTTCTTGGGGGCCTCTTGGGCCTTCTTGGGGCGCTCTTGGGGGCCTCTTGGGCAGTCTTGGACGCCTCTTGGCCCGTCTTGGCGCCCTCTTGGGTTATTTCGGGGGCCTCTTGGGAACAGGGCGGTCTTGGGTGCCTCTTGGACCGTCTTCAACGCCATGAAAGGCGAAAAGCCGTATATGCTAAAACTGCACGTTTTCCTCAAGACAATCAATGATTTTGCCCTCTTGGGGCGCCTCGTGGGCGCCTCCTGGGGCGTCGTGGAGGCATCTTGGGACGTCTTGGGGCCGCCTGGGGCGGTCTTGGGCTCTCTTGGAGCGCTCTTGGGCCGTCTTGGGCGCTTCTTGGGCCGTCTTGGGCCGTCTTGGGCGCCGTCTTGGCTGCTTCTTGGGTTGTCTTAGGCGCCTAAGGCGGCCCAAGAAGCGTTCTCCGATGAGGTCTCGAGCGAAACGCTGATTTTAAGTCCCGAAGGCCGTCCTACTCGATAAAAAAACAAGGCGGGAGGGCAATTAGACTTGCTTGGCACGGGGACGGAACGCGCACTTACTTTCAGAGCGCACGGGATCGCTGGCTCGTCCGCTCTTACACATCTGATTGACTCCCTTCCCCTCGCTCTTGTCCTATCTCAGCCTCGGAGAGTCGCGGAGCTTTCTTTGAGCGCGTGTCTTGTTTTGGAGGTGGCAAATGTCATACCTCGTTGTTGGCATCTCTTGCACTGTGACACCGAAGCCGTTTCGATTCGAACCAGCGGCAGAAAATCAGTTGTGATGGTAGCGGAGCCGGATGGTTCCACGGCGTAAACGCAACAGGCGCGGGAAGCGCTCAAAGGCTCGCCGAGACTCGCGGGAGGCGAGGGGCGAGCAGCGGCGCGCGGCAGCGACGCTGCGGCGGCTGCGGGAGAGGAGAGCACGCCGGGCTGCGCGCGACCTCGCTGCGGGTAGCACCGCGCGAGAGGACGCGTCAGACCACCCCGCTGCGGGTAGCCCCGCGCGGGAGGATCCTGCTGCGGGTAGCCCCGCGCAGGAGGAGGCGGTCGACGATCCCGCTGCGGGTAGCCCCGCGTGGGACGAGACCGAGGAGGAGGTTGAGGACAGGTTCCAATAGGAGCCATGGAGGCAGCCATGCAACAGATGGCTGAGACAGTGCGGCAGCTGCAGGCGCGCCAGCAGCAGCTGGAAAGTGAGTTGCAGCAGGCGCGGACGGAGGCGGCAGCAGGCCGCGGGGCGGCCGCTTCTGGGGACGCAGGAGGTCAGGCGCCGAGGGCGCAGGCCTCTGCGAGCGTGGGGGTGGACACCAGGCTGCTAGGCAAGCCCAGCGACTTCTCCGGGGAGAAGACCGCGTGGCGGGACTGGAGCGCTGTCTTCCGGGGCTACGCTGGGGCGGCAGTCCCACGGCTCGCGTCGTTGATGAAGTCGGATGCCGACTCGACCGATCCAGTGCCAAACGTGACACTGACTGATCAAACGGACGCTCAAGCCAGTGCTCAGCTCTATTGGATGTTGCTCATGCTGTGCAAAGGTGCGGCGCTCAACATCGTTCTCCTCGCGGGGGACAACGAGGGGCTAGAAGCATGGCGGAAGCTAGTGGACGAGCACGAGCCCAAGATGCGGACGCGATTCGCTGGGCAATTGATGAACGTCCTCTCCTTCTCGCTGCAGGGTGACATCCCTGAGCGCATCACGGCGTGGGAACGTGAGATCGCCGTTTATGAGCGGGACTCGAAGAAGACCCTCGACGACGAGGTCAAAATCGGGACGTTTTTGCTGCGTCTCCCCGAATCGCCTCTCAAGACCCACCTCTTGATGAGGGTGGACCAGCTGACGAGGTGGATCGATTTCCGGGCGGAAGTCGTAGCCATCAGCAGGTCGATCGCCATTGCGCAGGCTCAGCCGGTGCCGATGGACATCGGCGCCGTCGCCAAGGGAGACGGTCGTGGCAGGCCTGGCGGTGGTGCCAGGGGCACGGGCCGCGGCGGCCAGCACCAGCAGCAGCACGCATGTCCAAGGTGCGGCGCAAAATCGCACACGAAGGCGGACTGCCCGCACAAGGACAAGACCTGCAACAAGTGTGGCAAAACTGGCCACGTCGCAAGTGCGTGCAAAGCGCCAGGAGGCGCACAACATCATCAACCACATCGTCAACCTCACCCCCATCCTCCTCAGCAGCAGCAGCAAGGACGAGGAGGAGGAGGAGGAGGAGGAGGACCGAAAGGTAGAGGGAAGGGCAAGGACCGGGCGTGCTACAACTGCGGCCAGCCCGGGCGCCTGGCTGCCCAGTGCCCCAGGCCGAAGGTCCACTCGGTGGAAGACGGCGGAAACGCGGAAGCCGCGGAGGTAGCAGCGGCTGCGGGCTACTTCGACATCGGCGCCGTCGGCGTTGACACCGAGGGCGGCCTGAAGAGTACAGGAGGGACGCGGGTAGCCCCGCTCCCTGGCCCATCGGCTTCGGACGCGGGTAGCCCCGCTCTGAACGCCGTGGGAGGGCCGCGCGTCGAGCCAGGCGAGTGGCTCGACATCGAGGTGGATTCCGGCGCGGAGGTCAGCTGCCTCCCGGTAGGCGTCGGAGCTGGCTCGTACCCCCTCCACCCGACGAGGCTCAGCCAGAGCGGGGGGTACTACGTGGCAGCTGGGGGCGGCCGGCTGTATGACCAGGGCGCGCGGATCCTCGGGCTGGAGGCGGACGACGCCCACGGCCAGGCGGTCAACCTCGTCGTGCGTTTCCGCGTCATGGACATCGCCAAGGCGTCGTTGGCGACGGACGACCTGAGCAGGTGCCAGTGGGAGACGGTGTTCCCTGCTGACGGCGGCGGGGCCTACATCCTCCGGAGAGCCTCCGGGACTCGCATCAACCTCGTGCGGAAGCGACGGGCCTGGTACTTGAGGGTACGCCTGAAGCCACACGAGGACTTGCCGTTCACCTCGGCGCAGGAGCTGTCCGAGGTCGCGTCGATGGAGGACCGAGGGATTTACCCTCTCGACGCGGACGTTGGGACGGAGGCTGAGGAGGGAGCACCAGTCAAGAAAATGGTGGTTCCCACTCGGCCGACGGCGGCTGAGCGTGAGGAGCACATCGCAGGTGGCCACGCGGTCTTCCGCACCTGGTGCCGGGAGTGCTGCGTCGGGCGTGGCCGGATGCACCACCACACCTCTGGCGGCCCAGAGGTCAGCATCCCGGTGGGAGGTTGCGACTGCGGCTACTTGAACGACAGGGGCGACGACGCCCAGGGTCAGCCGAACGCGCCCCTACTGCGCAGCAGGTGCACAGGGGATCGTTGGCTAGGAGCCGCAGTGGTCCCAGCGAAGGGGGCCGACGAGTACGCGGTGAAAGAGCTGAAAAGCGATGTCGTGGGCAGCGGCTTCGACGAGGTTATCCTCAGGAGCGACGGCGAGGCGTCCATCGTGGCGCTGAAGACGTCGGTTGCGGCGGCGCTCAAGCTCGAGGGCGCGCGCGTGAAGCTGGAGGAGTCCGCCGGGTACGACTCGCAGGGCAACGGCCTCGCAGAGGCCGCCGTGCGCGAGGTGAAAGACGCCGTGCGGACCAATCTGGCGTGCCTGACGGTGCGGTACGGCCAGAGCTTCGACGGACAGCACCCCATCATCCCTTGGTTGGTGAAGTATTCGGTTGCGATGATCAATCGCGTGCGCCGCGGGGCCGATGGCAAGACGGCCTTCGAGCTTCGCAAGGGGCGCGGTTTCGCTAGAGTCCTTCCGGCTTTTGGAGAGAAGGTGCTCTTCATGATCCCAGGTGTGACCAAGGCTCCGGCCCGGGTCGAGCCTCGCTGGGAGGATGGCGTGTTCTTGGGCCTGTCTGATCGGAGCGACGAGCTCTACGTAGGCACATCCAGGGGCATGCACAAAGTGAGGGCGGCGCGAAGGCGCGAGGCGACGGAGCGTTACGACGTGGCGTTCCTGAACACCGTCACTGCTCGTCCGTGGGACGGGCCACGGAGCTTGAGGGCTCCAACGCGAGTCATTTTACCTGACTTGCCAGCTCCGGCGGTGGATGCCGAGGAGGCGCCTACGGCGACCCGCCGGGTTTACCTCTTGAAGGAGGACTTCGTGAAGCATGGGGTCACGCAGGGATGCCCTGGCTGCAGGGCGATCGCCGAGAATAAGCGGGCGCAGATGCATTCCGAGGAGTGCAGGATGCGCCTGGAGACCGAATTGGCCAAGACAGAAGCGGGCCGGCAGCGGCTCATGAAGGCCTTTTGGAGGGCTATGTCTGCGGGGCAGGCCCAGGAGGCGCGTGAGGAGGGCACGGGAGCGACTACAGCGGCTACGGCGGCTACAGCGGCTCCGGCGGCGGCTTCATCCTCAGGCGCGGGAGGCACGGGAACGACTACAGCGGCTACGGCGGCTACAGCGGCTCCGGCGGCGGCCTCGGGCGCGGGGGGCACGAGAGCGACTGCAGCGGCTGCGGCGGCTACAGCGGCTCCGGCGGCAGCCTCAGGAGTTCCTGCTGCGGCAGGGGCGTCTGGCGCAGCGGCGCCGCCTGCCCAGGACCCAACCCTGGCGGACCGCGACGGTTCTGAGATGGACACGAGTCCGCCGAGTAGGAAGAGGCAGATCGAGATCCAGGCGCGCGGAGCGGAGGGCGACATGGACACTGCGATGGTGGCCGCAAGCGGTCTGCATGCGGACGCCGTGGCGCTCGTGGAGGCGTATTCTCTGGCGCGCCCGCAGCGCAAGGCCGGCGCTTTCGGCTTGCACGCTGGCGTGGCCATGGATTTGCGTTTGGGCTGGGACCTGGGGCGCGACGACGAGCAGCAGGAGGCGCAGGGGCGGCTGGACTTGGAGAAGCCGTACTTGCTTGTCCTCGGTCCAATGTGGTTGGACCCATCTCAGCTTCACGAGCTATCGGCGCACCTTCGGAGGTTGCAGGAGTTGTTGGAGACGGGCCGCAAGCACCTCGAGTTCGCGTGCGCGTTGGCGCGGCAGCAGGTTGCCAGGGGCGGCCGGGTGCTCTTCGAACTCCCCTGGGAGGCAGCCTCGTGGAGCGAGGAGTGCATCGTCGAGATGTTGGCGACGAGCGGTGTGCAGCGCGTGCGATGCGACCAGTGCCTCTTCGGCCAGGTTTCGGTGGATGGATCTGGCCAGGTGGGGCCAGCTCGTAGGGCGACCGGGTTCATCACGAACGACCCGTTCATCGCTCGAGCCGTGGCGCGACGGTGCCATGGAGGGCGCGAGCACGTGCAGTCGCTCGGAGCCCGGGCGAAGACGTGCGAGAAGTATCCGCCCCTCTTGGTGGCGGAGATCCTTCGAGCTTTGAGGAGCTCGATGCGCGCTGCTGGAGGCGGCGCGGCGGAGAGGATGCTCGGCAACGACCGCGATGGAGGCCGGGCCTGTCCTGGAGGAGCCGGAGCTCTTGGCGAGGCCGGCGACGACAGAGGAGGAGAAAGTATTCCGCGACCGATGCACGGGGCCCCCATTAGATCCTGAGCGAGTGCGAAGCGCAAGGGCAGAGGAGATGAGGTACATGGAGGAGTTGAAGGTTTTAGAGTTGAGTGACCACGAGACGTGCATACAGGAGACTGGTTCACCTCCGATTCCAACTGATTGGGTCGACATCGACAAGGGCGACCCCTCTCGACCGAACTATCGGTCGCGGCTCGTGGCACAGGAGACGCGCAGACGGACGACCATCGACGTGGACGATTGGGCAGCGACGTTCGCTGCGACCCCTCCGTATGATGTTTTTCGTCTGCAGCTCAGCTTACTCATGACGTATCCGAGGCCTGAGAATCCTAACGATGAGGAGGTGTTGATGTTGTTGGACATTTCACGTGCACATCTCCATTCACCCTTGAACCGGGTGGTTTTCGTGAGGATCGACGGCCGGGTCTACAGGCTGCTGAAGGCCATGTATGGCTTGAGGGATGCAGGCGCGTCTTTCGACAGGAAGACCGAATCCACCATGAACGTCATGGGCGTGACCTTGGGGAAGTTCAGCGTCTGCTTGGGCTACCGTAGGTCTGGCGACTCCGTTGTTCGGAGCGTGCGGTGGGGCGACGACTTCTCCTTGAGTGGTAAGAGGTTGCACTGCGCGGAGTTCCGGGACGAGCTCGGCAAGCACCTCCTAGTGAAGCATACTGCCACGTTGGGTCCGAACCCAGAGCACGGCGACGTGGGCGAGGCCACCTATTTGAACAGGATCGCGCGGTGGTTCCCCCTCGGCTCGGAGGGCGGCGAGCGGATCGAGCTGGAGGCCGACCCGCGGCACGCCGAGATCTTGGTTCAGCAGCTGGGTCTGGACGAGGAGCGGGCGAAGGCTGTTACGACACCGGGCGTCAAGCCGACCGGCGACGACGACGACGATGACGGACGAGAGCTTGATCCCGAGGCCAGGTCTAATTACAGATCCTGGGCCATGCGTGCGAGTTACCTGGCGCAGGACCGCTGCGAACTGCAGTTCGCGTGCAAGGAGCTCGCCCGGCGCATGCAGGCGCCGCATCAGAAGGACATGCAGGCGCTCAAACGCCTTGGGCGTTTCCTGAAGGGAGCGCCTGGCTGCCTGGTGGTGCACCGGCGGCAGGCTGACCAGACGGTCGTGGACGTGCTCAGCGACAGCGATTGGGCTGGGTGCCGGAAGACCCGGCGCTCGACTTCATCGTCGTACACCATTTTGGGACAGCACCTGATCACGACCAGCAGCACGACGCAGAACGTCGTGGCCACGAGCTCTGGCGAGGCGGAGTTCTACGCCTTGACCAAGAGTGCGAGCCGCGCGATTGGCACCGTTGCCATGGCGGCTGATCTGTTCAAGGTCCTGAAGCCGCGTGTGCGCGTAGACGCCAGCGCGAGCAAGGGCATTGCTTCCCGACGTGGCGTTGGGAAGGCGAGGCACCTCCACACCCAGACCCTCTGGGTGCAGGAGGCCGTGGCCAAGCGGGAGCTGGTCATCGAGAAGGTGCCAGGGAGCGACAACCCAGCTGACATGGGAACGAAGCACTTGGCAGTGCGCGAGATGACGGAATGCTTACGCAGGGCGAGCTGCGTTCTGGCCAGCGGACGGTCGAAGCTGGCGCTGCGGGTCGCCACCGGCACGACGGCTTGAGCCGGCGACCCGCCGTTACGACACGATGGGTGCAGGACGGCATCATCGGCTACGGGCGCTGAGAGCACTGGGACGCGGGCAGCCCCGCTCCCACCCTGGATGCGGGTAGCTCCGCTCCAGGCCCGCCTCGGCGGGCACATGTGCATGTGGCGGCGGCGCTTCCGACCTGAATTGCACGAGTTCGCATTTGGGCGGGTTCGGCAGACGTTGAAGGGGCGTCTTCCCAACCCGAGGGGCGTGGCAAATATCATACCTCGTTGTTGGCATCTCTTGCACTGTGACGCCGAAGCCGTTTCGATTCGAGCCAGCGGCAGAAAATCAGTTGTGAGGAGGGGGCGGTCGGGTCGCGTTGCGTTTTCCGCGTTTGGGCTGCCAGCTTTCCAGAAACCCCGCGTTGTCCTTGCGTGGACCGCTCGTTGTCCACGAGTTGCCGCCCGTCCCTGTGCCCTGGCGTCAAGAACTTGTTACGCCGCATCTCTGTCGGGAGTTTTGGTCTTATCAGCTCGCTTGCGTCACCGCTCGCTCTTGGGAGTCGCGGTGCTAAGAGCCTTTGGGCGTATGTTGGGCCTCTTGGGGGGCTCTTGGGGAGGCTGGTGGGTGCCTCCTGGGGACCTTTTGGGGCTTCTCGGGGGCCTCTTGGGGCCTCCTGGGGGCTTCTGGGTGGCGGGGGTGAAGGGACTAGGCTGCCTTTGGCCGTCTTTGGGCTCTCTTGGGGGCCTCTTGGGGCCTTCTTGAGGCCGTCCTGGGGCCGTCCTGGGCCGTCTTGGCGCTTCTTGGGCCGTCTTGGCGCCCTCTTGGGCCGTTTTTGGGCCCTCTTGGGGGCCTCTTGGGCCTTCTTGGGGCGCTCTTAGGGGCCTCTTGGACAGTCTTGGACGCCTCTTGGCCCGTCTTGGCGCCCTCTTGGGCTATTTCGGGGGCCTCTTGGAAACAGTTTGGGCCGTCTTGGGGCGGTCTTTGGGGCTTCTTGGACCGTCTTCAACGCCATGAAAAGGAAAACGCCGTATATGCTAGACATGTACGTTGTCCTTCAGAAAATCAATGATTTTGGCTTCGTGGGGCCCTCTTGGGGCGCCTCGTGGGCGCCTCCTGGAGCGTCGTGGAGGCATCTTGGGACGTCTTGGGGCCGCCTTGGACGGTCTTGGGCCCTCTTGGAGCGTTCTTGGGCAGTCTTGGGCGCTTCTTGGGCCGTCTTGGGCCGTCTTGGGCGCCGTCTTGGCTGCTTCTTGGGCTGTCTTAGGCGCCTAAGACGGCCCAAGAAGCGCCCAAGAAGCGTTCTCCGATGATGTCTCGAGCGAACCGCGGTTTTTAAGCCCCGAAGGCCGTCCTACCTTATAAACAACGAGGCGGGAGGGCTATTTTGGGGGCCTCTTGGCAACATCTTGGGCCGTCTTGGGGCGGTCTTGGGGGCCTCTTCGACCGCCTTCAACGCCATGAAAGGCGAAAAGGCGTATATGCTAAAATCGCACGTTTTCCTTCAGACAATCGATGGTTGTGGCTTCTTCAGGCCCTCTTGGGGCGCCTCGTGGACGCCTCGTGGGGCGTCGTGGAGGCCTCTTGGGACGTCTTGGGGCCGCGTTGGGCGGTCTGGGGCTCTCTTGGAGCGCTCTGAGGCAGTCTTGGGCGTTTCTTGGGCTGTCTTGGGCCGTCTTGGGTGCCGTCTTGGCCGCTTCTTGGGTTGTCTTAGGCGCCTAAGACGGCCCAAGAGGCGCCCAAGAAGCGTTCCCCGATGAGGTCTCGAGCGAAACGCTGTTTTTAAGCCCCGAAGGCCGTCCTACTCGATAACAAATGAAGCGGTTGGGGCCTTCTTGGGGCCGTCCTGGCGCTGTCTTGGGCCGTCTTGGCGCCTCTTGGGCCGTCTTGGCGCCCTCTTGGGCAGTTTGGGGGCCTTCTTGGGGGCCTCTTGGGCCTTCTTGGGGCGCTCTTGGGGGTCTCTTGGACAGTCGTGGACGCCTCTTGGCCCGTCTTGGCGCCATCTTGGGCTATTTTAGGGGCCTCGTGACTTTAAGGGTAGCTCTTTGGGAGATGTTGCAGTATCGGGAGTATAGCTCGCGCACCGCTGCCTTGGGCTCAAGGCACGCGCGCCCTATTTGCCCGGACACCGCGAGTGTTCGCTATGTGCTGGAAAGATCATTACATCGATCTTATCCTATCTTATCCGCCCACCCCTCCTACTGTACCTTCACAGCTACAGCAGAGCGATGGACGCTATTTGCCATCCGATGTCCACGGCCAGCGCCTTGGAATCGGATGCTATATGACAGGCTATATGCCCTATTTGAGTTACCGAGCTCACTTTCGACTTGGTAGCGGAGCTGGCCGCGCTCTCGCGTGGTCAGCTCTTGCTCTTCTCAGCCTCACATTCTTCGGCGCGATCTTCGTGACCACCTACTACCCTGCGCCACCACTCCCAGTACATTTACGAGGATCTATTCAAGAGCAAGAAGCTACACGAGAGGCACGACGTCTAGACGACCAGATTGGTACCATATACGCTTCATCATTGCGTTACTATCAACCGCTCGGCAACGAGCCAATAACGCAATACCTGAAGCAAGGGCGGGGGAACCCGCCAGACAGAGCGCCTCGAAGACTCGACAAGGCGCTACCCCAGCGTGACACCGCTCATCATAACCATTCTTCGTTACACATTCTTGGGCTAATCGTTTTCGCTATCATATGGTTCGCGCTGGGGGCAGCAATCGCACACATGCGTCGGGGAGATAACAGCACCGATGGGCAAACACATGGCCCATACTGGGACCCTCAGGGTAATGTACCTTTTCGTGAGTACATTTACGAGGTCAACGCGTGGCTCAACGTTACAAGCGGACGCATGACGCCACAGGCCCAAGCGGCCGCAATACAACGCGGCCTGGGAGGCCTAGCGAGGACACTCGCCATGAGGGTACCGCCTGACATTATAAACTATGGTGCTGACATTGATGGGGTCCACACAGACCCAGTAACTTACATCATGTTCCTCCTCAGCATGAAGTTCGAACGCCTGGAAGATGAGCGACAGCTCACTTCCGGCACACAACTCATCGACTTCCATGTGCCTCACGGGGAACGAATCGATGTCACTCTTACCCGATTCGAAATGGCCCGACTTGAGGCACAGTCGGTGGGATTCGACCTTCCTAACTTCCAACTGCTAACCACTATCCTATTCCGCGCCTTAGGCGTCGGCAACCAGAAAGCCATGCAACTCTTACAGCCACTCAACCACCAAATGCCTCGAACACAACAACAATATGATGAGTTGCTGGAAAGGATGCGTTCGGTAGGCCACCTATCCGAACGATCTCCTGGCAACATAGGATCCGTGTTTGGAAGAGGAAGGGGATCTGGTAGTGGAAATTTCTACACTACCTTGACTACTGAAGCCCAGCCTGGAAACGGGCCCTCAAACATATGGGCCGATGACCCAGGAGAATCCACTGCTTTATTAGCAGGGGATCGATCACAACCAAGCTGGGCAACCAGCCCTCCTTCTAGAGAACCACAACCACACCGCTCGTTATGGGGGGAATCAAATCCCCTAACCGACGGTGTATCCACCTATTTAGGAGACGAAGATTTCGACTCCGGCACCGATACAGACACTATATCATCAGATGGTGTTGAAGCTCTAGATTGGTCAGATATCATGAATATGGATAACGACAATCAGCGTGCTGAGCATTTATTCTGGCTGTTACAACAGGCTAAGCGAAGGTGGAGGAGGTTCACACGAAAACCAGTGCGTCGTGTTAGAAGGAGGATACGCAGAAGTTTTAAAGGAAAGGGTAAAGGCAAGCGTGGTCGTCGGAGGTTGAACGGGCGAGGTATCGCGGCATTTCTCCAGAGGCTCTCAGATGAACAACATGATGAGATATTCTTCGGGGGAAAAGGCCGCGGTAAAGGCCGTAGAGAGACCCCAGGAAAAGGCAAAGGTAGGCGGGGAAACCCGCGAGGTAGAGACGGCCAGGTTCTCAAATGTCATGAGTGTGGTAGTACCGATCATCTTGTGCGAGATTGTCCAGCGAAGGGAAATGGAAAGGGCATGTCGTCCGAAGTCCATTTCGGCTCAAGCACGCCATCCATTGAGTATCTGAGCCTCCAGGACTTTGAGGCTATGGAACAGATATTTTTCACATGGGTCGTTGGCATGGACAACATTGACGAGCTCGAGGGGTATGGTCATGGATTATACGCGTATTACCTCGAGTACGTCCGCCGGTTCGTCACGGGCAGTAATGAACTCACTCCCGTGGAACACGGTACGCTCGGAAACGAGCCTCTTTCCTTCTTCGACTGGATGTTCGGGAACCCAGGCAACATCATGGCCTACGAGAGCGACGGCGAGGACACCACCATAGAGGCTTCGCCTTCCGAGGTTCAACAGAACCTCGAACCTCCGCCCAAAATCCCGCCTGGACACAGGCCTTTTCTGCTGGGAGAATATCCCCATACTATTGAAGACTTAATTGAAATGGAGTCTCAAGCATTTGTTCAGGCCTTCATTGCAGGTGAACCAGGTTCTCCGTTCATACTTCCTGGTTCGCTTGCTCCAGGCGAATATGGACCGCGTACACTTTTGCAGACCCTCATGTGGATGCATGAGATACTTGCAATTGCATATCCTGAGAGTCAAGAACAAATTGAAGCTGGTATTATGACAGATAATGATAATGATGCTTGCGGTAGCTCAGAGCTACTCTTGGCAGCTTTGTCTCTCATTGACAGTATAAATCCTCAGGAAGTGCAACGACACTTAGTATACTCCCATGGTAGATGGCGTCGTGCCCTGGAAATGGCAATGGCTATGCGTGGTCATGATCTTCCCCCGCCAGGATGGAATCTCCAGGAGCTGGGGATGAGGCCAAACCATACGGCCATGCGTAACATTGCTAGGCAGCCTATGCTCGTCGATGACCCTGAGCCGACGACTGTGCCTCCTACTCCAGGACAGCCGAGCGACGCCCAGACGCCGGCCATGCAGGGAAACCTGCCTTTACCAGATGCGCCAATGGCCATCATAATTGGTAGTTCGACATCAGAAGAAGTAGAAGGCGATGGTTGTGGGTTAGATGAGGATGACGTCACCATCCTCATGATGGACGTGACTGGTGAGGAAGAGGTCGATTTCGACCCTGATGAGTCTGAACCATCATCACCATCGGCACAAGAGCCACTTGCGCCGAGCTCCACCCAGCAGGGAGACCTGCCTCCATCGAGCGATCCACCCGGGATCGCAGAGGAGCCTCCTCAAGCACCTCCAACGGGTGCCGCTCCTGCTGCATCAGCAGCCTCTTCTGATGAGAACACCAGAAGATCTCGTTCCCATACGCGCGTCAGAGGAGAGCCACATCCTCAGGCTCGACTCCCTCGTGATTGGAGACAGGCTGGCCCAAAGGAACACGCTGCCAGAAGAGGTGGCCAGCTACTTCCATACAACGACCCACGACGCCGAAAAGGGGAACACTCGGCCTTCGGCCAGGGCAATCCTGCCTATAGGGACGGCGATGGCAGACCCATCCGTGGAGGCTATCAGCTTGCAACAAACATCCGCCGCCCTGAAATTCAAGAAGCGCGGACCCAGTTGCGAGATATTATCGCGGCTCGCAAGCAGTATAGGCCTCACGCTGCATGTGGTCCTTGTTCCCAGCCGTTCCAGAATCACAGGCCAGGATGCCCCGTTGGAAACAACGAAGGCCTGAGCCCCAACAGGGGCAAAATCCCTCCTAAGGAGGGCCATCCGCCACTTGACCCGATGACACCGGAAGAGATCGCAGCAGTGAATAGTCGTCTCGGGATCTTGGGCCACTTGGATCCGAAAGAAGAAGAGAAACCTACTCCGGCTCCAAGGGGAATGGTAGCCATGACCCAGGAAGAGAAAGACGCGCTCTTTAGTCTTCCTGGTATGCGAGGAAACTCGCCTGGCGTATCTAGCCAGTCCCAACAACCAGAGCCGATCATCAAGGACGAGACAAAGGCTCAACGTGTGGCGGAAGATGAGGAGCGTATTCAGACAGTAGATGAACGCACACGCGAGGCAACTCGCAAGATGCTGGAGGATTCCAGCAAGCTCTACATGAAGGGGGCTAGAAAGCCCCCACTCCCACTAACTTCGAAGGCCAAGAGTGAACCCCCGACACCTAAGCCGCCTCCGGCGCCGAAACGCACAGCTCCTATACCAGCATCTGTGCCCAAGCAGCAACCCCAGGACCCCACTGAGGAACGAAGACGTTCGCTTAGCCGCAGCAAGTCCATTGCGGAACGGGCGGCAGCTTTCGAGCGCAGTGAGTATGCACCTGCGCCAGCTTCGCCTGTGGCGGCTCGTTCCAGGAGGTCCGATGAAGGTGCTATGTCGAGGGGTAACTGGGTGCCGAAGATCAGGGGCAGCGCCAGTCGCGCATCTCCGCGGGGAAACCCGCCAGGCGCTGCTACCGCAGCTTCCTCCTCTTCAGGAGCCGCAGCCTCTTCAGCAACAGAGGCTTCGATGCGGGGAAACCCGCCAGCAGTTCAGCTGCACCACCCAGGAGACACATCCTTCACTAGTGGGACTCCAGATCTGATCAGGGATAGACTGGCACTTCGGAAGCTCCCACCGATACGTTCGGTGGATGAGCCATTCATGAAGGAATGCAGGAAGGCCGGAATTCTTCCCAGATCCAATGATACTCTTAAAAGGTTAAGCAAAGCTATCAGCAGGATATGTAGACATGCGCCAGATAAGCCACATAATCCTGTGTGGCGCCTGAAATCTTTTGATGATCATGATGGTTGGATCAACCTCGTGGACCTCGTGGAGAACTTTCCTTGGAACACAAGTCACTCGAGGCACGCTTATGAAGAGGCCAAAGTTATTAGCGAGCAGTTGTATGGTCGCTCGGTTGACCAACTCGCAGCCATCATGATGGAAGTTGTTCATGTTCGTGAACCAGACGGAGAAGAAAAACAGCGCCTTCAATTCAAGGTGCTAATGCGGGACTCTGGCGAGCCTGCTATCTTCGTCCGCGCCTCTCAGGGGCATTCATGGAAATTGAAAGCTCCATGGTCGCTGTACAGCTACATTGTACTGTGCGACGAACCCGCCGGGAGACCGGCCAAATACCCTGAAGTCGCCATGCATGGCACTCGATGGCACGCTTTCGAAGGCATTATGTGGCACGGCCTGTCCTGTAGACCTGAGCACAACACGAAGAAAACGGGGACAGGCCGTTCACACATCCACTTCGTGCCGACATTGCGCCGCCGTGCCGTGAACAGTGGGTGGGACCCAGAATCAGACCTCATCATCTTTGTAGATTGGCGCAAGGCCATACAAGATGGTATAAAGTTCTGTTGGTCCGATAACGGAGTCCTCTTGTCCGAGGGAGATAACGGTATCATTGAACCGTATTACATTTCCCATGTAGAGGACCTGACCACTGGAAGGCAATGGCGCAACCCAGAATATTTGGGGATCCGCCGTGCGCGAGTCTCTGTCAGTATGATGACTGCCCCAGATAGGTGGGCTGATGTTGGTGATTCCAGCGTTAAGTACAAGTGGTCCCGAGACCAAGAGGGCGTTGATCCAGCCATGGTCTACCTCCACAGGGACGTTGGGGACCACTACAGCCCCACCCAGCTGGGAAACCAGCCTGAGATCTTTCGGATCTTTATGATCACCGAGAGTGAGGCCGGGAGCGCGGCTCCAAGCCGTGCCCCAAGCCAAGGGCCGAGCGCCGTGTCTTGGCAGGCCATAAGTACTTCAGACCTGGATCAGATTGCAGCTGCGCTGAACCCTGACCAGGTAGAACAGCTGGCGGACAGGCTGTACCAGCAGGATCCCTGGGCCGCAGGCCAGGGAGCAATGTCCGCTATGGCCACGAGAAATCGTCAAGCCATGCAGGGAAACCTGCCTACAAGCGGACCTGCTCGGTTCGAGCCAATGCACGCAAGCCCCACACAGAGCATGCACACTCCAAGGGGCATGACTCCATCGGGCACTCCGCCAGCACAATCCCCATTTGGGACACCTGTCCGCCCTGCCGTAAACGGCACACTCATGGAGAGGTTAGCTGCGGCTAGGGCTGATCACAGCACAGCCCTCCTCAACATGATGCCGCCCGGCACGCCAACGAGTCAGCAGGGAAACCTGCCTGGTACACCAAGCCACCACAGGGCAGGTATACCCGACGACTATCGCTCAAGAGTGGCGGCCGCGGTACAGCAGGTGCAGAACCATAATCTGCCTCACCCAAGTGGGCAGAGGTGGAGGCCAGCCTGGTCCTGGGAACCGGAGGGTCCCAACCCACGGGACCCCGCTCGGCAACGAGCCTTTATCCCGGCGTTCAACGCCCATCCGAGCATGTCTCAGGGCCAGAGGCCACCACCCACGCAGATGAATCCGCCATTATACCCTGACGGTACAAGGGTCCCGAACAAATTTGTTCGGGAATTGGCGGATCAGATGCATAACCTCACCAATGTGCGCTGCAGTGACCACTCCATGTACCCGCACATGGCCTTCATGCCTTCCCCAACATCACCAGAGGTGGTTGTACAACCCACTGCCCATTCAATATCGTCTGGCAGTAGAGGCGTGCCTGACTACATCAGGCAGACGCACCACACTCAGCAGGCATGTTTCATGAGGAGGCAGGCGGTGCAAAGTGCACGGGACCAGTCACGTGCAGCTGCACTCGATGTGGTGCGGAATAGGGGCTCACCTTTGCGAGGAAACTCGCCCGCCGTGACTCCTACCACTTCCATGCCAAATGTCGAAGGGCCGGAGGTGATGGACCTAACGGGGACTCCCCCATCAGCATTCATGCCCTCCGAGACGGTACTGGAGAGGCAGCGGCGGGTATATCCCAGGGTAGCAGACGTAGAAGTCTTTACTGGGATGGAGGACACCTGTGCTGTATGCCTCGAAGAATTTCAGCCCAGGGATAGCGTGTATCGCCTGAGGTGCAATCACCTATTCCACGAGGGATGCTGGAATTCTAACGTGGTGGGCCACGTGACAAACCAGCGTGAGGGAGATCCACAGCAGCCACCATGTGCGATCTGTCGTGCACCTGGCATTATAACATCGTCCTTCCCATGGACTGGCTCCCTTAGTCAGACTCCCGAGCAGTCAATGAGGGAGCTGCGGGAGCTAAGGAGCATGGTGGAGGAGATGACGGCCAGGATGCTAGCTATGCAGACAGCTTCGTCACACCAGCAGGGACACCTGCCTGAAGAGGTAAGGCCGCCTATGGCAACGGGATATTTCGATCAGCTTATCCCGATGACGGCGCCTCAGCAGGGAAACCTGCAGGATACTCCTCAGATGTCTCCCCAGAGTGGAGGCGAGGTTGAGATGTCATTGGACCCTGATCAGCTGCGCGAGTTGCGTGTACGACATTTCCAGAATCAGATGGATAATACACACACAACGTTTATGCTAGATGCCAATAATCCTGAAACTGATAGTCCGTCGTTAGACCTATCAGAATCCTCAGCGGCGTCAGCAGCAGCAGCCAGGGCCGTCAACATCTCAGCGACGAATGAGGAGTTCGAGGAGTGGCTGCGGTACCGGGATCACGTCATGAACGAAGGGCTGCAAGACATCGCCCTTCACTCGTACCTAACGCTGATAAGGCGCACTACCCGCGAGCAGTATATGAGCATACGTGATGAGTATGCCAACTGGCGGGAGGAGCGTGGTGATCACGCCCAGCACGTGTCGTACTTCCAGTACATTGACCTGGCACGCATGGCCGAGAGCGAGTCGCATGCCAGTGTCGTGCGGGGTAACCCGCCAGGGAGTACGAATGTGCCGCGGGGAAACCCGCCTACCGACACAGCCGACACTTCAGAAACTGTGCACATCAAGCAGCCGAGTAAGACGTTCTTGGATGACGGTGGAAATTCCATACTCATCGACGTCGGTTCGAAGATCAACATCATGGGCGAGAACACGAGCCGTAAGTTCGTCCAGGCTGCTGAGTCACATGGTCGTGCTTGTACGTTCGAGCCCCGCTCTCGTTTGCATATCAACGGAGTGGGAGAGGGGTCGGCCCCAGCGGATACCGTAGGCACATTTAGCATTGCCTGCGAGTACCAGGGGTCAGCCCAACACGATTCATACAAGACGAACATTGTGTCAGGCTGTGGAAAGGACCTGCCAGCCATCCTAGGTCTCGATAGTATGCAGGACAAACGCACGATCATCGTGCTTGAACGAGGCCAGGAAAAGCTGATATTCCCTGGTAAGGGGCAGGTCAAGATGGAGCTCCCGGAAGGCTCCAAAATCATGCCGACGACGAAGTTGCCGTCAGGGCATCTGTCGATCAGGTGTGATCGTTTTGGAGCTGCGGGGCAACCCGCCTCGGGCTCAAGCAGCACGTCCTTCCAGACAGTGCTGACAGGCGAGCCGACCCCAGCGCAGGAGCGCAATCAATTGCAGGGAAACCTGCCCCAGGGGTTGATGGAGACGCTCGCCAAGGCCACCATGCGAGGCGACAACATCGACGATCTCGAGACGTTCGATTGTTTTGTTGCCAGGACACTGGCCCTGCATGGTGGTAGTGTACCCATGGACGCTGTGCAGTCCCGCCGTAAAATAGTGATGGGATACACTAATCGTGAATTGCATACGGTCAGCGACGCTAGGTCCAAAGGCGTGCTGAAACAGCTGATGGATAATCCATCGATGCTGACAGCATTTGCGGAGCAATCCGCCTCTGAGGCCACGGCGCGCTGCAGTGCTGAGCTCCAGCATCTGAGGGAAGCCCAGATGTTGGCAGATATTGTAGGCACATCTTCTTCATCTTGAAGATGGCAGGGCGACGTCGCCCCCTCGTCGTCTTGCCTGATGGCTGAAAAGCCGGGGGGTAACAAGGACAGCGGGGCAACCTGCCTTAGTAAGAGGGCTTTTGTCATTGAAGATACGAGGGAGGCATGTGCCGACCTCCGCACACGAGGTTATATTTGTGACCGTATTTCCCACAACGAACTTATGACAAGCGTGGGCACAAATTATCTAGGTGCGGTGATCAGTGGAGATTACACTCTCATATGGATCAGTACTCCGGGTGACTGGTATATACGAACTCCAGGAAAGAGAGTGGCCCCACACTGGTCACGTATCCAGAACCTGTTGATAAAAGCCAAGAAACTCCGCATGAAAATCATCATATTCGGTCCCCCAGGATACGTTTGGAAGTTATCTCCAGTACGTGATACTCTGGAAGATCTGAAGTTGTCAGTAATACGGATGCGTTTGTGTCATTTCGGTATTCGGTTCAATATGCAAGACAATACACCAAGTGGTACATATATGCAGATAGCATCATCGATACCGATTAGCTCGAAGCTGTGGACATGTACCTGTAAGCAGGCCATACCACAACATGTGTTGGACTGGTACGGCCATACGGTACGACATGCTGAATGGCGGGCTCAGACACGTACTACACTCATCCGTTACCTAAACGACAAAATCCTGGGGAGTACCACCACGCACGGAAACGTGCCCGTATACTTAAATACGTATACACGTACAGACCATAATACTCGTCATTACGTGACGACTCATAAGGGAGGACCAAAATGGTCTGAAGTTATCCGACGTGTAACAATCAACTTGGATACCAACGCGGTTATTCAAGATATCTCAGTTACCGATCAACCAACAGGGTATGATTGGCATGCACCATTACCTGCAGGGGTTGCCAACATCAGTACTCGGTTGTATTGGCAACCCGAGGAACCGGTCTTGCTCGGAAACGAGCCTACTCAATCACCACAGAAACATAGACGCGTCATCATAGATGACTGTTCTCTCCCCCTCCCGACTCTGGCGATTGACGCATGTACCCATTCCACCACGACAATGAGTACACAGACCGACGAACAAAACGAGCAAGCTTTACCCACTGAATCGCGTATAAAGCAGAAGGAAAGGCTCAAAGCCGAACAGGAAGCAGGCATCAAGCCTCGCCGCATTAAAAAGCACGTCGAAGACGGAAATGACGATTGCGGCGACGACTTGTCAGGACTCGGACAGGATCTTATGGCAACCTGGAGTACTGACGCCCCTGTCGAGCTGATAAGCTCCGACGAGGACGATGACCTGTTCCTTACCCTCCCCACATCTATGCCCGACACACACGCTGACATATACAGCATAGTTGCTACACTATGCTATGGCCATAACAATTGCGTGGATATGTTGGAGCTTTGTGGTGGCGAGGGTGGCATCTCAGAGCTTGCCTTCTCAAGGGGGCTGTCCTCAGGCGGCAACTTGGACAAGACTACATATGTCGACCTGGGAGACCCCTCGGTGCAGCAGGTGATAGATCACTACTTCAAGATATGCTACGTACGAGTTGCCATACTGCAACCCAGCTGCCGCACCGCAGGACCACCATCTTACTATAACTACAAAGTCAACTATAACACTTGGGAACAGCACCACAGAGAAGACTTACCACACATAATCTATTGTGGTAAAATTGCTGTTGCCCAAGATGACGCTCAGAGGTGGTTTATACGCGAACAACCGACAGGGACATGGGTGGACGATATCTCTCCATGGACGAAGCTTGCCAACCGACCACACATCACGACCGTGCGCATTGATCAATGCGCTACTGGACTTAAAGATACGACTGGTGACTATATTAAGAAACCGACAAATATCACCAGCAACGACAAGACAATTCTTAAACCCTTTGAGCGACTCAAGTGCAACGGTCAGCATGTGCACGCACAACCGTGCAACACCGAGCTTTCACTGGCACAAAAATACACTCGACGACTGCAGTCTGCCTTCGTGGAAGCCGTCTACTTGGCGAAAGCCATTGACACCACGCGCGGAAACGCGCTTATAAATACTGCACATGCTTATCCTGCCGACCTTCCTGAGCAAGCTGAACCAGGTGAAGGTATGAGACGCATCGGTGATCGTATCATCCCAAAGGTTGCTACGTGCCCGGCATGCATCGACAACGTCCGAAAGGACAGTCCTAGCCATAACAGAGACCCTACGCAGTGCAAATATCATGACTCTATCTCTGTATACTGGCCATTTCCAGCATGTCAGAGGGATCTTACGAGAAGCAAGGGTGTTAAGAATCACCTTGATACCGAACCTGGTAAATGTCGTTTTGCTGAACCATTTAAACTACCAGACGACCACGACCCCGAAGGCAAAAACGTGCCAGCTTGGTGGAAACCCCTACCTAAACCTGGTGAGGGCCAAGCTTCAGCTTCAGGTGGCCGCCAAGGCGCACACGCCAGGCCACCACGACCACGTTCCTTCGGCAACGTCGATCCGACATCTGGTACCAGCAGCTACGACCTGCTACGAGACGCCCCCGAGCGTGGAAACACGCTTTCTGCGTCTTCTAGCGATACGCCACAGGTAGCGGCCCGCCGCGGACGTCTACAAGGCGTACCACCACCTCCAGACGCAGTCAACACAGGGGATCAACTACGCAGAGCTACAAGGAACCCCCTTGCCTCCACCGGCTCTGGGGCTCCACGACTACCCGACTGGACGAGATTTGACATCCAACACAGTCTACAGAGTCTCCGTAGTCACGAACCCCATGTTGTGAAAAAGGAACTCCGAAAACTGCATCTGCGATGGTATCATGCGAAGGAGCCAAAGATGAGGCTAATCCTCGAAAAGGTGGGGCTTGATAATGTTCGACTGAACATGATCAAAGAAATCTGCGATACCTGTCGGGAATGTAGAGCATGGGAACGTCCAGGAAACTCGACATTACCATCGGTAAGCCTCCCTGGTAACTGGCTCGATGAAGGGGAAATAGACTTCATGTTTTACAAGAAACGGACCATATTTCATATTATGGATCGTTGTATTCGCCTGGCAGCAGGCCTTGAAATTTCCGACAGAGAACGCGACGCAATCATCGATGCCTACCACTACTGATGGATTGCCTATCACGGACCCTTCAAAGTTTTATACTCAGATGGAGAAGGCGCCCTGAATAATGAGGCCGCTAAAAGCATGATGGCCAATAAGGGCGCGGAACTTCGTATCCGAGCACCGGGCCAACACGCGACTTCAATTGAGTCACGAAACGGCATTCCCAGAGGCGTCCTCCACATGATTGAGGAAGAATTGAATAGACACAACATCCCTGTTGTATTCACTAGAATATTGGCGGAAGGCATCTTCGTTACTAATGCGTTTACGTTTTATAACGGAGTATCGCCATATCAGGCACACACAGGACGTCAGCCCTCCTTCCTTCCTGATCTCGATACCCTTGACTTTCCCAAGGGACCCGAGACTTCAGGACACGAACGAGAACGTCGTGTAAGGGAAGTCAGCCTCGAAGCCATAACTCAGGCTACTGCTGTAGCTAAGACAAATCGGGCTCTTAGGGCTAAGACGACTCCTGATGGTGCTCGCCTCTACTCGTCAGGGGATTTGGTCGACTACCACCGACCTACTGCCACCAAGGACGACCATGGAGGCTGGAACGGCCCATTCCCGGTGATCCGAAACGTGCCTGAAAGAGGACATATTGTTGTCAAGGCAGGATCTCGTGAGGTAATTGTGATGTATCCTGATGCTCGTCACACACTATACATCGAATGTCTCCTCACGCGGGAACTTGGCATGGATAACATGGCCATGCAAACCGTCCTTGCCTATGTGGCACATCTCAGTGCAGGGAAACCTGCCAAAGTTTTCGGGTATATTCCCGACTACAAGGGAAACCTTAACCTGTCAGACGATAGCAAGTTTCACCCCCGCGTACACCTAGCACTACAGTATCTCGTACGAAATTACTTCAGAGTGGAACATGTAGTAGCAGTTCGATTGGCTAAGAGTGTGTCAAGCCTACCTGCAGTAAAGTACGCCACCGGGTCTACGCTGATCCACTATGACAATGACATTAGCCCGGCGTTCCACTACTATGAATGTGTGGGCACCGGCCTAAACATTTCTCAGATTACTGGTAGCACTCACTCCAGACTTATTCAATGCTTGACTTCTCGTGTCCCTTCCTTAGGATTTCACGATGACCTGGCTAAATATCAGCATCCAAGCAACACGTCTGGAGCACACGAGTCGCCTGGAAACAGGCCTTCTCCAGACACACCAGACGCTTCATCGCCTAGCGAAGGCCGTCTGTCGACAATCTATGAGGAAAATGAGGAACACAATATCGAAGCCATGATGCTGGAAGAGTGGTACGACGAACTACGTATGGACCTTCATCCTACGACGATTACACATGATTATCTCTATTGCGTCCCAACAACTATGCTGCCTAACCAATGCGTTTTGGTTTCAGCATTTGCGGACGAAGATGATATTACATCATCAGATATGCTCGGAGACGAGCCTAACTCATGTGAGTCTTGTCTAGTATCTCTTTGTTCGAACACAAACGACGAGAGCTATTCCCTAGACAGTGATGAATATGGTCCTTACGTTGAACTTTGCTTTACATCAGAAATGTCAAAAATAGTGTTGGATCAGACCCAACTTGCACAGCTCGAGACCGATATGGTCGCAACGATGAGAGTATATGTATCCAATGCTGCTAAACGTGCTGTGGTTGTCAAAGAAGACGACCTACTGACCAAAGCCGACATAGCAGCACATCCAAAGGAGGTTAGCGAAGCCTTATATACTGAGCTCAAGATCTGGATTGATAACCGATGCTTTGAGATGTACGACTTATCCAAAGCTTTTTTTTTTTTTTTGTCTTTTTTTTTTTTTTTTTTTTTTTTTATTTTTTTTCTTCTTTTTTTTTTTTTTTTTTTTTTTTTTTTTTTTTTTTTTTTTTTTTTTTTTTTTTATCTTTTTATTTTTTTTTGTTTTCTTTGTGTATTTTTTTTTTTTTTTTTTTTTTTTTTTTTTTTTTTTTTTTTTTTTTTTTTTTTTTTTTTTTCTTTTTTTTTTGTTTTTTTTTTTTTTTTTTTTTTTTTTTTTTTTTTTATTCCAACATCATGACATCCAGATATGTATACAAGTGGAAGTTCGTAAAGATGGGCACCGAGAGCGTTAAAACCATTCGTCTCAGATTAGTCCTTCGTGGATTTATGGATACTGAGGCCTTTGATGTGGAAACATTCTCGGGAACCGCCCGAAGGCAGTCTCAACGACTCTTGGCAAGTGAAGCGGCATGTCATCCAGAGTGGATCTTAGCATCCATGGATATCGATAAGGCATTCCTAAAAGGTTTGACCTACGAGGAACTTGCCCATGCCACTGGCGAGGAAACTCGCATGGTCTGCTTGACTCTTCCACCAGGAAGCGCTCAGGTACTTCGTACCCTACCCGGCTTCTCATCCTACGACGAAAGTCGACGCTGTCTTAGGTGCCTCACACCAGGAACGGGTACTAAGGACGCCCCAAGAGCGTTCTCTCTCAAACTTCGTACGACCACACGAGCTATAGGACTTTCACCGACTAGTTACGATCCTGAATTTGAATTCAGCCAAGATCTTCTGACTGCAAAACATGTCGATGACGTATGACAGGTCTAGAGAAAAATATCGACGACTATGTACAACGTGTCGAAAAGGTTTTTGGCAAATGCAAGCTCAACAAGCACACATATACGAACTGTGCCGTCCGCTACACTAAGAATGATCAGGGATATGTGATCATGGACCAGGACGAGTAGATCAAACAACTACGTCCCATCACACATCCAGAACTTACAGGAGCGGCGGCCGACGCCAAAGCCACGAAACTTATTACCGACATGTTCGTCAGCCTGCGAGGAGCCCTCGCCTATGCCCTTCTTACTCAAATCTGGCTTATGGTATATGTGGTCTCTCTTCAGAAAATTCAAGATCCCACCAATTTACAAGTCAGACGTTTGAATGCTGTAACGCGAAAGCTGATCAGCAGTCCGAAACGCATCACCTTCCCTCGGATGAAGCCGACGAATGAAGTCGACATCCATAGCGATTCGGGATATCGGAAGCTTACCGGGGAGGAGGATGACGAGACCAAGGGCCACGGCATACGCGGGGCCAACGTACTACGGCGAGGAAACTCGCCTCAAGGCAAGTCCGTCGTTCACCTCTGTGACGGACTATGCAAATCACACCGATTACAGGTGAGGTCCAGTATGCTGCGGAGGCACTTGCAGCCGCACATAACCTTGATGAGTGTTACCCTACGCTCATTACTCTCCATGAGCTTAAGGCAGGGGCCTTGACTCCACGACAACTACGAGATATGCGTGAAGTTGGAGGCCTTGCTATCAAAGTCTCTCTGACCATAGACGCTGAGTCCGTCTACAAATCTTTATCAAGCAGGGATCTCAAAATACCCACAGAACGGACTCTGCTTAGACATATCAGTTGGATACGTAAGCTTATGGATATAGGTATAGTACATAACGTGCAATGGTGTGATACTAGGGATATGACCGCAGATGGGCATACAAAGGGAAGCATCGATCGGGAGCTGCTTCTGGAAGTGATGTCAGGCACTCAGTCATTTAAGTATGACGTGAAGCAATTTGTTCCCTTTCGGGGTCCCGAGGACAGAGACAAACCCAAGTCTAATCAATTTTAGTCTGTCCTTGTTGCCCTCGCGGTCAGTTTGCCAGCACGGGCGCCTACTATAAAGGCGCCCCTTTAGCTGCTCGGAAACGAGCCTTATATTTCACGCCTGGCAACGAGCCGGCTTCGTACAACTCAGGCTCTTTGCCTTAATACACATTTGCTTGGTGAGGTATGGCCTAATTTTGGCCTACCTCTAACTAGGCCGATAGCCCTTCATTATTTGAAGGGGCTGTCCTGTATTTGCGTGAAATACTTTGCGAGGAAACTCGCCTTACATTCTGGCGTTTGGCCAGTTTGTACGCACTGTTTTCCTTTCTTTGCAAACAGTCGTGCGCGCGAATTTTGCGTGCGACTATGCTCTCCGTCTCCTCCCCTCCCGACTTTAAGGGTAGCTCTTTGGGAGATGTTACAGTATCGGGAGCATAGCTCGCGCGCCGCTGCCTTGGGCTCAAGGCACGCGCGCCCTATTTGCCTGGACACCGCGAGTGTTCGCTATGTGCTGGAAAGATCATTACATCGATCTTATCCTATCTTATCCGCCCACCCCTCATACTGTACCTTCACAGCTACAGCAGAGCGATGGACGCTATTTGCCATCCGATGTCCACGGTCAGCGCCTTGGAATCGGATGCTATATGACAGGCTATATGCCCTATTTGAGTTACCAAGCTCACTTTCGACTTCCAGGGCCGTCTTGCAGGCCATCTTGGGCGTCTTCAAAGCCTCCTGGGCCGTCTCGGGGGCCTCTTGGGCCGTTCTGGAGCCATCGTGGCGGCTTCTTGGGCGATCTTTCGGCGATCTTTGGGGGCTCTTGGGCCGCATTGGGCCTTCGGCTGGCAGGAAAGAAACAAACCCCAAACACCTTCAACCACATAGGAACAACAATGTTTTTGGTTTTCCTGCAGGCCCTCTTGGAGGCCTCTTGGTCCAGCTTCGAGCCAACTTCGGCCATTTTGGTGGGCTCCTGGCCAGTCTGACGCCGTCGGAAGCCGTTTGGGGGGCCTCTCTGGGCCGACTTGGGGCCCTCTCGGGGTGCTCCAGGGCCGTCTTAGAGGCCATCTTGGGCGTCTTGGAGGCCTCTTGTGTCGTCTTTGTGCCCTCTTGGGGTCGTCTTGGGGGCCTCTTGGGCAGTCCTGAGGCTATCTTGGAGGCCTCTTGGGCGCTGTGGGGGCGATCTTGGGGGCCTCTTGGGCCGTCTTGGGTCGTCGGAAAGCCGAAAGAAGCAAATACGATAATCATTCAAACACTTTTGGAAACTCAATAATTTTGGCCTCTTCGGGCCCTCCTGGAGGACCTCTCGGAGGCCTCCTGGGCCGTCTTGGAGGCCTCTTGGGGGCCTCTTGGGCCGTCTTGGACCGTCTTGGATTCTTGGGCGGACTTGGAGGCATCTTCTCCTCTCTTGGGCGGACTTGGAGGCCATCTTGGACCATCTTGGAGGCCATCTTGGGCCATCTTGGCCGTCTTGGAGGCCATCTTGGGGACGTCTTGGAGGCCTCTTGGGGCCCTCTTGGGGCCATCTTGGGGGCCTCCTGGGCCGTCATGGGGCCATCTTGGAGGCCTCTTGGGCGATCTTGGAACGATTTTGGGGGCCTCTTGGGCCGTCTTGAGCCGGCGGAGTGCCGAGATGAAGCAAATCCCACAATCCTTCGAAAACCAAGGGAAAATCAGTGAGTTTGGCTGGCCTCTTCGGGCCTTGCTGGGGGACCTCTTGGAGGCCTCTTCGGCCGTCTTGGAGGCCTCTTGGGGGCCTCTTGGGCCGTTTTGGGCAATCTTGAGGCCATCTTGGGCCGTCTTGGGCGCATCTTGGGCCGTCTTGGAGGCATCTTGGGGCCATCTGAGCCGTCTTGGAGGGCATCTTGGCCGTCTTGGAGGCATCTTGGCCGTCTTGGAGGCCATCTTGGAGCCGTCTGGGGCAGGAACACCGTCTGCAACCACCTCTTCCGGTTGGCCGGCGGGACGCGCCTGAGCCCCAGGGGGAGTTCTCTTGAAAAAAGAACCAAAACCAAAAGCCATCTAATCTGTCACGCCAGGCACCCCTTTGATAAATCAAAAGGGGGCGGCGGATCGAAGACGCCTACGGCGAATCACCGCCGCCCCCTGCCTTTTTGGAAGCGCCTATGTGGCCGAGCGTTGAGGCCAGACCTGCCAAGCTATCGGACCATGTGTTCCCCGAATCGATTTAGACAGCCTTCGGGGATCACGCGGGCATCTTTTGAAGGTCATCTTGGCCGTCTGGAGGCCATTTTGACCCTTTCGGGCCTTCTTGGAGGACGTCTTGGAGTGCTTTTGGGCCGTCTAAGAGGCCATCTTGAGCGTCTTGGAGACATCTTGGGCCGTCTTGGGGGCCTCTTGGGGCCGTGTCTTGGGCCTCTTGGGCGATCTTTGGGGGCACTTGGGCCGTGGCGGGCCGTCGGAAGGCAGAAAGAAAGCAAATGCCAAACTCCTTCAAGAACCCATGGGAAGTCTATGATTTGGGCCTTTTCGGACCTTCCTGGATACCCTCTTGGAGGCCTCTTGGGCCGTCTTGGGCCATCTTAGGGCCATGTTCGGCCGTCTTGGTGGGCTCCTGGTCCGTCTGACGCCGTCGGAAGCCGTTTGGGGGCCTCTCTGGGCCGACTTGGGGCCCTCTTGGGGCGCTTCGGGGCAGTCTTAGAGGCCATCTTGGCCGTCTTGGAGGCCTCTTGGCCCGTCTTGGGGCCCTCTTGGGTCGTCTTGGGGGCTTCTTGGGCCTGTCATGGGGCCATCTTGGAGGCCTCTTGGGCGATCTTGGGGCGACCTTGGGGGCCTCTTGGGCCGTCTTGGGTCGTCGGAAAACCGCAAAGGCGCAAATACCAAAATCCTTCAAAAACCTAAGGAGGATCAGTGATGTTCGAATCTTCGGGCCTTCCTGAAGGATCTCTTGGAGGCCTCTTGGGCCGTCTTGGAGGCCTCTTGGGGGCCTCTTGGGCTCATCTAAGGCAGTCTTGGGTGCACTTTGGGCCGTCTTGGAGGCATCTTGGGGCCATCTTAGCCGTCTTGGAGGCCATCTTGGCCGTCTTGGAGGCATCTTGGAGGCCATCTTGGCCGTCTTGGAGGCCATCTTGGGAGTCTTCTAGGCCTATTGGGCCATCTTGGGGCCCTCTTGGGGCCGTCTTGAGGGGCCTCTTGGGCCGTCATGGGGCCATCTTGGAGGCCTCTTGGGCGATCTTGCGGCGACCTTTGGGGCCTCTTGGGCCGTCTTGGACCGTCGGAAAGCCGAAAAGGCGCAAATGCCAAAATCCCTCAAAACCCCAAGGATAATCAATGGTGTTGGCTTCTTCGGGCCTTTCTGCAGGACCTCTTGGAGGCCTCTTGGGCCGTCTTGGAGGCCTCTTGAGGGCATCTTGGACCGTGTTGGGCCATCTTGAGGCTATCTTGGGCCGTCTCGGGTGCCTCTTGGACCGTCTTGGAGACATCTTGGGGCCATCTTAGCCGTCTCGGAGGGCATCTTGGCCGTCTTGGAAGCATCCTGGAGGCCATCTTGGGCCGTCTTGGGGCCGTCAGGGGCAGGAAAACCGTTTGCAGCCACCTCTGGCCAAGCTTCCCGGGACCCCGGCGGGACGGGCCGAAGCCCCAGGGGGAGTCCTTTCGGAATAAAAGAACCAACACCGAAACCGTAATATTCCAGCACGCCAGGCGCATTTTTGCTAAAGCAAAAGGGGGCGGCGGATCGAAGACGCCCACGGCGAATCACCGCCGCCCCCTGCCTTTTTGGAAGCGCCTATGTGGCCGAACGTCGAGGCCAGACCTGTCAAGCTATCGGACCATGTGTTCCCCGAATCGGTTTGGAAAGCCTTCGGGCAACACGTGGGCATCTTGAAGGTCATCTTGGCCGTCTGGAGGCCATTTGATTATTTCTGGCCTTCTTGGAGGACGTCTTGGAGGGCTCTTGGACCGTCTTGGAGGCTATCTTGAGCGTCTTGGAGACCTCTTGGGCAGTCTTGGGGGCCTCTTGGGGCCGTGTCTTGGGCCTCTTGGGCGATCTTTGGGGGCACTTGGGCCGTCTCGGGCCGTCGGAAGGCAGAAAGAAAGCAAATGCCAAACTCCTTCAAGAACCCATGGGAAGTCTATGATTTGGGCCTTTTCGGACCTTCCTGGATACCCTCTTGGAGGCCTCTTGGGCCGTCTTGGGCCATCTTAGGGCCATGTTCGGCCGTCTTGGTGGGCTCCTGGTCCGTCTGACGCCGTCGGAAGCCGTTGGGGGGGCCTCTCTGGGCCGACTTGGGGACCTCTTGGAATGAATGCTCCAGGGCCGTCATTGAGACCATCTTGGGCGTCTTAAAGGACTGCTGTGCCGTCTTGGGGGCCTCTTGGGGCTGTCTTGGGGCCCTCTTGGGCCGGTCTGGGGCCTTCTTGGAGTCTTGGGCGATCTTTCGGCGATCTTTGGGGGCTCTTGGGTCGTCTCGGGCCGTCGGAAGGCCGAAAAG
This sequence comes from Prorocentrum cordatum, assembly GCA_963575745.1. NCBI lineage: Eukaryota > Dinophyceae > Prorocentrales > Prorocentraceae > Prorocentrum > Prorocentrum cordatum. Next base: position 8,308 of record CAUYUJ010016858.1, on the reverse strand, counting down.
AAGCAGATATCAAAATCCATCAAACATTTTAGGGAAATCAAGGTTTTTGGTTTCTTCTGGCCTTCCTGGAGGCCCTCTTGGGGGCCTCTTGGGTCGTCTTGGGCCAGCTTCGAGCCAACTTCGGCCATCATGGTGGGTTCCTGGTAGGTCTGACGCTGTCGGGAGCCGTCTTGGGGGCCTTTCTTGGCCGACTGGGGGCCCTCTTGGGGCGCTTCGAGGCCATCTTCGAGGCCCTCTTGGGCGTCTTGGAGACCATCTTGGGCGTGTTGGAGGCATCTTCGGCCATCTTGGGCCGTCATGGGGCCCTCATGGGGGCCTCTTGGGCGATCTTGGGGGCCTCTTGGGCCGTCTTGAGCCGTCGGAGTGCCGAGAAGAAGCAAATTCAAAAATTCTTCAAAAACCTAAGGAAAAACAATGATTTTGGCCTCTTCGGGCCCTCCTGGAGGACCTCTTGGAGGCCTCTTGGGCCGTCTGGGAAGCATCTGCGGGGCCTCTTGGGCCATCTTGGGCCGTCTTGGACTCTCTAGGGCCGTCTTGGAGGCCGTCTTGGACCATCTTGGGCGGACTTGGAGGCCATCTTGGGCCATCTTCGCGATTGTTTGAGGATGTCCCGAGCGAAACGGCCGTTTCAGGCATTGACTGATGCAGTTTGCGGGTGGCCGGCGGGACGTGCCGGAGCCCCAGGGGGAGTTCTTTTGGAAAAAGAACCAAAATCAAAACCGAAAGGATCCAGCACGCCAGGCACCCCTGCGATGAATCGACAGGTCGACAGGGGGCGGCGGATCGAAGACGCCCACGGCGAATCACCGCCGCCCCCTGCCTTTTTGGAAGCGCCTATGTGGCCGAACGTCGAGGCCAGACCTGCCAAGCTATCGGACCATGTGTTCCCCGAATCGATTTAGACAGCCTTCGGGGAACACGTGGGCATCTGGAATGTCATCTTGGCCGTCTGGAGGCCATGTTGACCCTTGCGGGCCTTCTGGGAGGACGTCTTCGAGGGCTCTTGGGCCGTCTTGGAGGCCATCCTGAGCGTCTTGGAGGCCTCTTGGGCCGTCTTGGAGGCCTCTTGGGGCCGTGTCTTGGGCCTCTTGGGCGATCTTTGGGGGCACTTGGGCCGTCTCGGGCCGTCGGAAGGCCGAAAAACAGCAAATGCCACAATCCTTCAAACACCCATGGGAAATCAATGATTTTGGCCTTTTCGGCCCTTCCTGAAGGTCTCTTGGAGGCCTCTTGGGCCGTCTTGGGCAATCTTTGGGCCATATTCGGCCGTCTTGGTGTGGGCTCCTGGTCCGTCTGACGCCGTCGGAAGCCGTGTGGGGGGCCTCCATGGGCCGACTTGGAAACCTATTGGAATGCTCCAGGGCCGTCTTGGAAGCCATCTTGGGCGTCTGAGAGGCCTCCTGTTCCGTCTTGGGGGCCTCTTGGGGCCGTCTTGGGGCCCTCTTGGGCCGTTCTGGGGCCATCGTGGAGGCCTCTTGGGCGATCTTTTGGCGATGGGGTTGGGCCGTCCGAAGACCGAAAAGAAGCAAATGTCAAGATCCGCCAAATACCTTAGGAAAATCAATGTTTTGTGCCTCTTCTGGCCTTCCTGGCGGCCGTCTTGGGGGCCTCTTGGGCCGTCTTGGGCCAACTTCGAGCCAACTTCGGCCATCTTGGTGGGTTCCTGGCACGTCTGACGCCGTCGGGAGCCGCCTTGGGGGCCTTTCTGGGCCGACTTAGGGCCCTCTTGGGGCGCGTCGGGGCCGTCTTGGAGGCCATCTTGGGCGTCTTGGAGGCCATCTTGGGCGTGTTGGAGGCCTCTTGGGCCGTCTTGGGGCCCTCTTGGGGCCGTCTTGGAGGCCACTTGGGCCATCTTGGAGGCCACTTGGGCCATCTTGGGGCGATCTTGGGGGCCTCTTGGGCCGTCTTGGGCCGTCGGAAGGCCGACCAGGCGCAAAGTCCAAAATCAATGATTTTGGCCTCTTCGGGCCTTCCTGGAGGACCTCTTGGAAGCTTCTTGGGCCGTCTTGGAGGCCTCTTGCGGGCCTTTTGATCCGTCTTAGACCATCTTGGGGCCATCTTGGGCCGTCTTGGAGGCATCTTGGGGCTATTTTAGCCGTCTTGGAGGCCATCTTGGCCGTCTTGGAGGCGTCTTGGAGGCCATCCTGAGCCATCTTGGCCGTCTTGGGACCATCTTGGGCCATCTTGGGGCGAAACAGGCATTGACTGATGCAGTTTCCGGGTGGCCGGCGGGACGTGCCGGAGCCCCAGGGGGAGATCTTTTGGAAAAAGAACCAACATCAAAACCGAAAGGATCCAGCATGCCAGGCACCCTTGCGATGAATCGACAGGGGGCGGCGGATCGAAGACGCCCACGGCGAATCACCGCCGCCCCCTGCCTTTTTGGAAGCGCCTATGTGACCGAAGGTTGTGGCCTGTCAAGCTATCGGACCATGTGTTCCCCGAATCGATTTAGACAGCCTTCGGAGAACAAGTGGGCATCTTGAAGGTCATCTTGGCCGTCTGGAGGCCATTCTGACTCTTTCGGGCCTTCTTGGAGGACGTCTTGGAGGGCTCTTGGGCCGTCTTGGAGGCTATCTTGAGCGTCTTGGAGACCTCTTGGGCAGTCTTGGGGGCCTCTTGGGGCCGTGTCTTGGGCCTCTTGGGCAATCTTTGTGTGCACTTGGGCTGTCTGGGGCCGTCGGAAGGCCGAAAAACAGCAAATACCAAAATCCTTCAAGAACCCATGGCAAATCAATGGTTTTGGCCTTTTCGGACCTTCCTGGATACCCTCTTGGAGGCCTCTTGGGCCGTCTTGGGCCATCTTAGGGCCATGTTCGGCCGTCTTGGTGGGCTCCTGGTCCGTCTGACGCCGTCGGAAGCCGTTTGGGGGGCCTCAATGGGCCGACTTGGGGCTCTCTTGGAATGAATGCTCCAGGGCCGTCTTGGAGGCCATTTTGGGCGTCTTAAAGGCCTCCTGTGCCGTCCTGGGGGCCTCTTGGGGCCGTCTTGGGGCCCTCTTGGGCCGTTCTGGGGCCATCTTGGAGGCCTCTTGGGCGATCTTTTGGGGCTCTTGGGCCGTCTCGGGCCGTCGGAAGGCCGAAAAGAAGCAGATGTCAAAATCCGTCAAATACCTTAGGAAAATCAATGTTTTTTGGCATCTTCTGGCCTTCCTGGAGGCCTTCTTGGGGGCCTCTTGGGCCGTCTTGGGCCAGCTTTGAGCCAACTTCGGCCATCTTCGTGGGTTCCTGGCACGTCTGACGCCGTCGGGAGCCGTCTTGGGGGCCTTTCTGGGCCGACTTGGGGCCCTCTTGGAGCGCTTCGGGGCC
>CAUYUJ010016858.1:0-2500 GCA_963575745.1 Prorocentrum cordatum | reverse complement strand
TCCAGTATTACTACCACTACTACCACTACCACCACTACTACTACTACTACTACTACTGCTACTACTACTACCACTCTTACTACTACTACTACTATTACTACTACTACTACTACTACTATTACTACTACTACTACTACTCATACTACTACGGCTACTACTACTACCACGAGTACAACCACCAGCCCTACTAGTACTGTGTTTACGATTGCTACCACTACTGCTACTATTACTATCACTACCTACCACCACTGCTACTACTACTACTACTACTACGACTACTACTACTACTGCTACTACTACTCATATTAGAAATTCTAGTGTTACTACTACTACGACGACTACTACTACTACTACTACTACGACCATTACTACTACAACTACTACTACTACTACTACTACTACTACGAGCATTATTGCAACTACTACTACGACGACGACGGCGACGACGACGACGACGACGACGGCGAGGACGACGACGACGACGACGACGACGACGACTACTACTACGACGACTACTACTACTACACCAACACTACAGTACTCCATTATTAGTAGAAGTTCCATACTGTTATTATTATCGTTACATGGCTACCACAACCACAAGTATTAGCACTACGATTGTGGAACAACTAGTATTATTACTCTTACCGCGTCCAGTAGTACTACTACTACTACTACAACTATCACTACTACTACTCCTACTACTACGGCTACTGCTACTACCACTACTACAACTACCAGCCCTACTAGTACTATGTTTACGATTGCTACTATTACTGCTACTACTACTGCTACTACTACTATCACTACTACGATCACTGCTACTACTACTACTACTACTACTACGACTACTACGACTACTACTACTCATATTAGTAATACGATTGCTTCTAGTCGAGCTCCGCCCATGCCTGATAGGATCCTAGTCAAGCTCCATCCGTCTCCAATCGGTTCCTAGTCGGGTTCCATCCATCCTTACCGGTGTCCTATTGGAGCTCCATCCATCTAATAGGATCCTGTTCGAGCTTTACCCATATCCGATCGGATTCTATGCAAGCCCCATTCATTTTTATTCGGGTCCTATACGGAGCTCTATCCATCTCTGAGAGGGTCCTTTCTGAGCTCTAGCCGTCCTTCATCGGACCCTGTATGAGCCCCATCCATCCCAAACCACATTCTTTCAGAGCCCCACCCATCCTTGGTAGGAGTTTGTGGGCTCCATCCATTTCTATTAAGATCTCATTTGGACCCCATCCATCTCTAATAGGACCCTGGTAGGGCTCCATCCATCTCTGATCGGATCTTATTAGAGCTCCATCCATCTCGAACAGCGTGGCCCCAGTAGAGCTCCATCAATTTTTATATGTGATCCCATCAGAGCTTCACCCATGTCTGAGATGATCATATTCGGGTTCCATCCATCTCCCACAAAATCCTGTTACAGCTCAATCTATCTCATCGAGGGTCCCATGCGAGCTCCGCTCATGCCTTAGACGATCCTATTCGAGCCCCATCCATGCCTGAACTCTATCCATCTCTAATGGGGTCTATGAGCCCTCCGTCCATCTTTATTCGGGTCTTCTTGAAGCGGCACCCATCTCTAGAAGGATCCGACCAAAGCTCCTTCCATACCAACAAAAACCCGCTTTGAGCTCCATCCATGTCTGACCGGACCCTATTAGAGCACCATCCATTTCCGACACGGTTCTCTGAGAATCCCATCCATCTCTTATAGGATCTTATCCGAGCTCCATCCATCTCTTACGACTTGTACGTTTATACTTGTTACCTTTGTTTTACTACGATTACCACTCCTACTTCTACTACTTCTATGAATCATCACTACTACTTCTACGACTCCGGCCATATTATTACAACAATTACTACGTGTTGTAGTACTACTACTACTACTACTACTACTACTACTACTACTACTACTACTACTACTACTACTGCTACTACTACTACAACTACTACTATGTTTACTACATTACTACTACTACTACTACTACTACTACTACTACTACTACTGCTACCACTACTACTACTACTACCACTACTACTACTGCTGCTGCTACTACTACTACTATACTTACTATACTACTACTATACATCTACATTACATCTACATCTACTCACTTACTACTTTTTACTTACTACTACTACTACTACTACCGCCTACTACTACTACTAGCTACTACTACTACTACTACTACTACTACTACTACTACGACTACTACTACTACTACTACTACTACTACTATTACTACTACCACTACCACTACTAATAGTAATCATACCACCACTCTTACCACTACTAAGGCGCGGGCGGCGACGACGACGCCGACTACTACTACTACTACTACTACTACTACTACTACTACTACTACTACTACTACTACTACTACTACTACTGCTACTACTACTACTACTACTACTACGACTTCTACTGCGACCACCACTATTACCACCAATACTACTACCACTACTACTAGTACTA
>CAUYUJ010016857.1:237500-252500 GCA_963575745.1 Prorocentrum cordatum | reverse complement strand
TCAGAACGCACCCCAAGAGAGGTCCGGGGACAACACGTATCCGTATCTTTCCGCCCCCCAAGAAAGAGCGTGTCTCGTGGTCGCTTCAGTGGGGGGGTGGGGGGCGCCTATGACCCTCCCCCCCGGCCTCGGGGAAGGGGGGCCGGGCGGTGGGACCCGCCCCCTCTTTGCCAGCAAGTGACGATGATGACGGCAACGACGACGACGAAGACGACGACGACGACGACTACGGCGACCACGACCACGACCGCGACGACGACGACGACGACGTCGTCGCCGTCGTCGCCGTACCAACGATTGAAATTCACACTTAATGTCCCGCCTGCCTGCACACTTTAATGTCCCGCCCGTCGTCGTCGTCGTCGTCGTCGTCGTCGTCGTCGTCGTCGTCGTCGTCGTCATCGTTTTCATTCGTTTCATTGTGTAATTTCTTCGACCTTGCCACGCCAACGAGTCAAACGACGATACCGTCGACGACGACGTCGCTTCACCAACCATTGGAGCTCACATTTACTGTCCCGCCCGCCTGCCCGCCCACTTGACTGTCCCCCTGTCGTCGTCGTCGTCGTCATCGTCGTCGTCGTCGTCGTCGTCGTCGTCGTCGTCGTCGTCGTCGTCGTCATCGTTTTCCTTCGCCTTCATTTTCTGTATTATCCCCCAACCGCTTTATGTCCCGCCAACGAGTGGAACTTTCATTTCCCGCGTCATGTCCCGCCCGCCCGGCTGACCCGCCGGCATTCCTGGCCATCCCGCGTCGTCGTCGTCGTCGGTCGTGGCAGGAGCCACGCGCCAGGGGTCAGCAGGATTCCGTCGGCCCATCTTATCCTGAGGAGGAGGAGGAGGAGGAGGAGGAGGAGGAGGAGGAGGAGGAGTAGGAGGAGGAGGAGGGGGAGGAGGAGGAGGGGGAGGGGGAGGGGGAGGGGGAGGGGGAGGGGGAGGTCATGCGCGAAACTCAGCGGGCGGCTTCGCCCCGTCTCTCACGGGCTCTGGGGCCCCCGCACGGCCGCCTGCAGAAGCCCGGCCTCTCGGGGTCTGCTGGGCGCCGTGGGAGCAGGAGCACCGCTGGATCGGCGCATACGCCCTCTCCCCGTCCCCCTCCTCCCTCCTCCCTCCTCCCTCCTCCCTCCTCCCTCCTCCCTCCTCCCTCCTCCCTCCCCCCTCCTCCCTCCTCCCTCCCCCCTCCCCGCTTGGCCAGGGAGGCGTCGTCACCGGCCCTGGGCCCAGGAGGGGCCCGGTCGGGGGCGGCGGGGCGTGCAGCCCTCGTCGCTCGGCCGCGGGCGCCTCTGGCCCGGGCTCGGGCTCCGGGGGCCCTCCCCGTCGGATCCGGCCGAAGCCCGCGGACCTGCTCGGGCCCCCGTGGGCCCTCGGGGGCCCCCGGGGCCCTCAGGGATGGAGGCGGAGGGCGGCGTCGTGAGCTCCGGTCGTGGGCTGGCGTTCGCGGCGCTGCCGATGTTGTAAGGACGTGTCGGATCTCGGGGGGCTGAGATCTGAGCCCGCGGTCTCTGGTGTCATCTACGCGTGCTTGGAGAAAAGAGGACAGGCGGGGTCCGTAGCCTGGGTTGGTCAGAGGTCGCCTCGTCTTTCGCCCCTTGCCTCTCAACAATGTCCGCACACGCGCCTCCCCAGAAGCGAATGCGCACCGAGAAGAGCATGAGCGGAGGCATCTGCGTTGTGGGCGCGTGCTTCACAGACCTTGTTGCGTATGCTCCGCGCATGCCCAGACCTGGTGAGACGCTACCCGGCAGCAAGTTTTCCACAGGCTTCGGCGGCAAGGGTGCGAATCAGGCCGTTCAAGCGGCCCGGCTGGGTGCGAATGTCATGATGGTGTCGAAGTTGGGCGACGACTCTTTCGGAACAGACACCCTGCGGAATTTTGAGGACCAGCACATCGACACCTCGCACGTAGGCGTAGTGCCAGGGATGAGCTCGGGCGTCGCGCCCATTACAGTGGACGAGGGCACCGGCCAGAACTCGATCATCATCGTGCCTGGCGCACTGGACAGGCTCGCGGCTGCAGACGTCGAGGCCGCCCGGGGACGCATCCGGGAGTGCAGCCTCCTCATGGCGCAGCTGGAGGCGCCGTTGGAGGCAACCCTGGCAGCACTGCGGATTGCGCGCGAGGAGGGGGTCACGACGCTGCTGAACACCGCTCCCGCCAGGGTGCTCCCCGATGAGATCTGGCCTCTCTGCGACTTCGTCTGCCCCAACGAGCCCGAGCTGCAGATGCTCACCGGCCTCCCCACGGGCTCGGACGAGGAGGTGTCCGTGGCGGTGCGGGCACTGCAGGGCCGCGGGGCGAGGCGCGTCCTCGTGACCCTCGGAGAGCGGGGCTGCGCCCTCTTCGAGAGCGACGGCGCGGAGCCGAAGTTTGCCGCCACGACCGCAGTGAGGGCGAGGGACACAACGGGTGCGGGCGACAGCTTCCTCGGCGCCTTCGCCGCTCACCTCGTCGCCGGCCTCGACCCGCAGGTCGCCATGGCACGCGCGAATGCGGTGGCCGCGGTCAGCGTGACCAGGGAAGGGACGCAGAAGAGCTTCGCCTCTGCTGCGGAGATGTTGGCGCGGCACGCGACGGGGCTAATCGACCACACCAGCCTCGGGCTGGACGACACCGAAGACGCCATCCGATCACTTGTGGACGCTGCCGTCGAGGAGCAGCCTCACACGGCGGCAGTGTGCATCTACCCTAAGTTTGTGAAGATGGTGCGCTCCATGCAGGAAGAGTCGCCTGGGCGGTACCCTCGAAGTTTGCGTGTCTGCACGGTCGTCAACTTTCCCGACGGTCAGGAGACCGTCGACAAGGTGGTCGACGATACGGTCCGGGCGGTAGCGGACGGAGCCGATGAGATCGACCTGGTCATCGACTACAGGCTTCTCAAGGAAGACGCTGCCAGAGGTCAGGAGGCAGCAGAGCGACTGGTCCGATCCGTCCGCGGAAAGTGTCCAGACGGGCAGGTGCTTCTGAAGGTGATCATCGAGAGCGGCGAGCTCGGTGAGGCCGCTTTGATCAAGGCGGCCAGCGATGCGGCCATCGCTGGCGGCTGTGACTTCGTGAAGACGTCCACAGGAAAGGTGAAGGTGAACGCGACACCTGCGGCTGCCCAGATCATGCTCACCGCAATCGCTGCCAGTGAGAAGGCAGGGGGGTGTAGCAGGGTCGTGGGATTCAAAGCGGCTGGTGGAGTGCGAGACGTGAATCAGGCTCGGGTCTACCTTGAGCTTGCCGCCGAAACGCTATTGGGAGATCGCCAGCGCATTCTTGAGGTGGACTCGCGGCGGCTGCGCTTCGGTGCATCATCTCTGCTCCCAAGCCTTCGAAGATGTACAGCTGGTGCAGCGGAGGCGGCGCATAGCGCAGGGGGCTATTGAGCGTCAGCTGGCGATAACTCTCCCAACATTTAGTTCAACTTGTTTACGCCTGGAAGGCTAAGCTAAGCCAGGCATGCGAAACAGTTAAACATGTTCCGGCACAGGCGACGGAAACTAGCGAAACTGGTTACACGGCCCAATGGCGAATCAGTTAGGGCGACGTCATCCGACTACCTCAACGATCTTGGCTGGGCCCAGAATGGGCCTGGCCAGGACCAGTGAGGTGGTGAGTTGACGCCCCCCGATCCGTTGCCCCTCAAAGAGCGCTACATTCTGGGTGCCTTGCGTATGCCCACCAGCCCATCCAGAAACTGCGACAAGGGAAGCTGGCGTGGGTGTGGCGTAATGAGCAGATGCTGAAGCAACGAGGCTAACAATGGTGAACTTAGACACCCACGGGAGCCTCTTGGAGGCCTCCTGTAGTCACCTTGGAGCTCTCTTGGCGGGGCCGCCTTGAGGCCTTACTGGGGGCCATTGGGCCCCACTTGGGGCCATCTTGGAGGCCATTGATGACACAAGGAGCTCTCTTGGGGTGCTCTTTAGGCTATCTTGGGGCGCTCTTAGTTGGAGCAGTCTTGAGGCCTGAAATGCCCATCGGAAGCGAGAGTGCGAGCAGGTACAAAGCATTCATTTCCGCTACGTGTCGAAGGGTTTTGGCATCTCGGAGGCGTCCTTGGGAGGCTCCTGGGCCACTTGGAGCCGTCTTGGGAATCTATTGGGGCTTCTTGGAGTCATGTTGGAGGCGATATTGAGTTATCTTGTGCCACCTTGGAAACCATCTTGGGTTATCTGGGGCCTCTTGCGGCCATCTTAGGCCACACAGAACGCTCCAACACCTCGCGCGGGGAAATGTCCAGACCCAGGAGAGGGAGTACGGGAGGGGTCAGGCTCTGAATGGGAACGCCCCAAGCTATCCCGCTCACTCCGACTCGCCTTTCCCACAGGCAGAGGTCGCCACCGGATAGACAACCAAGTGGGAGACTAATATAGCTGGGAGACTATGCAGGCACCACTGGCGCGACGCTCGAGAGGTGTGCCACGCGCACCGTGCGCGCCAGGCGCCACGGGTGCCCAGGCGTGCCAGGCGCGCCTGGTGTGCAAGATGCGCCACGGTACGCGCGCAGAGTGCGCCTAGTGCGCCAATGCACCTGCTGGCCCGCATCGGGCAATCTGTCGGCATCTCCGCAGTTCTTGTCACAAGCGAGATTACAGTGGTGACGGAGTGGTCGGCAGAGTGTCGGGTGTGGGCGCCCAAGATCAGTTGCTATTTGTTTTTCACGGGATGCTGGGCGAGCGTGCAGTGGACAAAGTTGATCACCCCCCGCCCCCCCTGTCAAACACCATTGCGAAGCGCTTGTGGATGCTCGCTCACGTTCCAGGTTTGTTCGCCGAATGCAGTGTGCACTTTCTGACACGGATGGTGGGGGGGCGCCCATCATTCCTGGGTGGCGGCTGGTCAAGTAGGGGATGGGGGTAGGTAGTCGTCTGGAACACTGATATATCCTCTCCGAAGGGGCAGAAGTCGGTTGGGAGTATTATCTCCCTGAACTAACTACGCCGAGACGGATGATGGGATTGTCGCCGCAACCCGCTGCGCGAGTTTCCTCATCCACTGTCACGGCGGAAGCTTGTGTTGCGCCCCGCCGCGTTCATTTCGACCTTGGGCTGTTTCATGCGGAAGCTTGCGCTGAACCAGGGTGTGGCGCCAATTGTTTTCGTGAGGACGAGGAGTCACACGGAGAGAAGGATTCTCAGGATGAGGGAACACGCCCGTGAATATGTTGGATGGTTGGGACTGGACCTCGGGTACTCTGGGCCAGCGCGCCGCGCCGCGCCAGCTGGATCTGACACGGGGTTTTGATTGGGACAGCGAGGGTGCGAAGTCTGTTGCGTGCGGCTGGTTTTGTCCCCGCCGCCAGGCAGACTCGTCGACACGCTGGCGTCTCCAGAGTTGGGGGCATCAGGAGCACCAGCTGCGGGTCCCTCCCTTCTCCGAGACATCCTACGGTGTTCGTTTCGTTTTCCCATCCGCTGCCCAGTGTCCTCGACCACTTCCCTGGGGGTAGTTTGTTCCCACGGTATGTAGACGTCTGTCTGTCTGTCTGCTTGCCTACCCATATATCAGTCAGTCAGTCAGTCTGTCTGTCTGTTTGCCTCTCGGTATGTTTGTATGTATGCAGGTCTGTATGTGTGTATGGTTGGTTGTTTATTTGTGTGCGTGCTTGGTTGTTTGGTTTATGTGTTTGTTTATTGTATGCTTGTATATATATACATAGGTTTGCGCGCTGAGTGTACTACCACATGCGTGGTGTAGGTATATATGAATGTAGATATGTGTATATGTATGTATGTACTTCGTACGTACGTATACGTGTACGTGTGTATGTGCACATTCATGTATTGCATGCGTGCATACATGGATGCATGCATGTATGTGTGTTTGTGTCTGTCTGTCCGTCTGCCTGCCTGTATGTATGTGTATGTACGAGTGTTTGTATGCGTGCATGTCTGTATGTCCTCCTGTCTGTTTGTCTTTCTGTGTTTATGGTTGTATGCATGCATGCGTGCATGCATGTATATATGTGTGTATGTATGTATGCATACATGCGTGTATATCTGTCTGTCGAGCTGTCTGATGCAAATGTGTATGTAAGTGAGTGTGCCCCTGTATGTATTTCTGTATCTATATATTGCTGCATGCATATATGCATATATGTATGCATTCATGGATGTATGTACGTATGTATGGATGTACTCATGCATGCATGTGTGTATGCATGTGTGTATGTATGCAGGTAGGGAGGACGGTAGGTAGGTATGCCTATGTGTCTGTCTGTCCGTCTGTCTGTCTGTCTGTCTGTATGTATGTATGTATGCGCGTGTATGTACGTACTATGTACGTACGCATGTATGTATGCATGCATGTATGTATGTATGTATGTATGTATGTATGTACGCATGCATGTCTGTCTGTCGTCTGCCTGTCCCTCTGTCTGTCTGTATGTATGTATGTATGTAGGTATGCGTGTTTGAAGGTATGGTTCTATATGTATATACATTTCAATACAACGATATACGCATTTACATAGGCTTGCCTGCATGACTGCATGTATGTATGTATGTATGCATGTATGCATGTATGCATATCTGCATGTATGCATGTATGCATGTATGCATGTACGGATGTATGTATGTATGCATGTATGTATATGTATGTACATGCATGCATATGTATGTTTATGTATGTATCTGTATTTATATGTATGTATATGTATGTATATGCATGTATATGCAGGTATATGTATGTATACGTATGTATATGTATGTATGTGTATGTATATGTCTGTACGTATGTATGTATGTATGTATGTATGTATGTATGTATGTATGTATGTATGTATGTATGTATATAGGCATGAGCATGCATGTATATATGAATGTAGATATAGGTGTAAGTTCTTCTGTCGATGGATCTCCCTGTATATGTGTATATATATATATATACATCTCTCTCTATATATATATATATATATATATATGCGTGGGGTCCTGGGGCCCGTAAACGGCCCCAGGAGGATCGAAGCGAAGGAAGATCGCCCGCATTGAGCAACTCAATGGAGTGCCTCCCGTGGACGTTTCGTGGAGGGCCCCCCACGAGGCCGCCGGAGCCCGGAGCCCCTGCTGCTGCCGCGCGGCCTGGCAGCGGCGGCGTCCGCGAAGCGGGCTGCGCGGGGACTGCAGGCCCCTCCCCCGCGCGGCCGCAGCTGCTCCCTCCGCCCTCCCACACGGCGAAGCAGAGCGGCGCGGCATCAGCCTGCAAGGCGCAGCGTGTCGCAGGGACCGCCGCGGCGGCGACACGCGAATCAACAGTGCTTCGCCGTAGGAGGCGGCGGGATGATGAGAGCACGGATGAGGCAGGATGGGGCACAGCCAAGACGCTGCAAGAAACACCGCGAGAGTCCCCCCCTGTAATTCATGAATTCTATTCTATTTTATGTTAGAAGTTTCTTCTCCGATCGAATCAAGTATCATAAAGTAAAATGAATGAGTTGGTTGGTTTGGGCCGGGGGAACTACAGTCAACGCCTATGATGAGGACGCGCGCCTTTTCTAGGGTACCCTTGGGGCCCTTCGTGCCCCTGCCTCCGCGGCCCCGTCCTCTGCAGTTCTCACTGGCCAGCCTCTCCAGGGTACCCGTGGGGCGGGCGCCCCGGGTGCCCCGGCTCCGGCCTCCCAGGGTCCCGCGTCCTTGCCACGCGCCCTCGTGCTCGATGTTGCCTGTGCTCGTGACCGAGGCTCGCCGTGGCTAGACTTTTTGGTCTGCGGGTCGAGAGCGGGCCTCTTCGGGTGAAGAGCTAGGCGGGGCGCGCAAAGCACTCATTGGGGAGACGGGGCGCGGGCGGGCGGGGCCTCAGGCGGCCGGAGGGCGCGGGGTGCAGGCGGTGCCGAAGAGCTTGCACAGGAGAAGGTACGCCTTGGACAGGAGCCGGAGGCGAAGTCCCGGAGGGAGAGCGAACCGTGGCCAGACGCGCCCCCGTTAACATTCCTTGTCCAGCGCTCCTCGCAGCACAGCTCTTTCGGGCGGAGTCGGGGCGCTTGCGAGAGCGGCTCCCTCGCGGAGCCGCGCGGCGGCCCCGGGCCCGCGGTGAGGGCACGCACTGGCGGTGCGGGCGCGCGGCGCCGCCTGCCTCGGGAGCGCTGCATCACCTCCCTAGCCGGCCATCTCTAGCTAGCTCTCTCTCTCTCTCTGTCTCTCTCTCTCTCTGGTTTTATGTTGTTGTTGTTCTTCCTATTTCTCTCTCTCTCTCTCTCTCTCTCTGTGTGTATATATATATATAAATATACAAATACCCCCCCTATATACATGTGATCGTTTCCTTCTCCCTTGATTCACGCTTCCTGCAGCTCGAAAGCAAGGACCCAAGCCACCCAGTCTGCAGCTCATCAGCTGCCGCAGTGCAAGAATTTCCGAACCCAGAATTCATTATTTCCCGATTTCGGCTCTATTGTGTTTCGTCGCGTGGGATCTCGGGGACGACAGTGAAGACGACAAAAGGGCGCAAGAGTAGGAGGAGGAGAATGAGGAGGAGGAACAGGTTGTAGGCAGGAGTGGGGGAGGGAGGGGGGAGGGAGGCAGGGATAGACGGAGGGATGGAGGGGTGAGGCGGGAGGGGGAGAAGAGAGGGAAGTCAGGAGCGGAAGGATGCAGGAGGTCGGGAGGATGGAGCATTTGGGAGGGAGGGGAGAAGGGATGGGGTACCGCGACATCTTGGGATATCCCGACCAGAGCCCTAGACTGCATTTCTCGAGCTGTGTCGACCTGCGAGCGCCTCGGGGTCCGAGTGCAGAGCTCAAGCATCCGACGTCGTGAGCTTCCTGTCAATGCGTCGCTTCCTACAGACCCAGACCCCTGACGTCGCGAACAGACTATAACTTTAAGACTGGATGGGTTGCCTTCTTCTAGGTCCCCGAAGCCCCGACCACTTCCGCGGGGCCGGCGTGTCATCCCGAGCCGTTCTTGTTGACGGCGCCTCTGCGATGGGCCCGGCAATGGCACCCGGTGCCCAAAGACGGCGGACAGCACTTTGCGGCTGCTCCTGTCGTTGCGTCGGAGATAGGGGCCGGATGCCTTTAGGCCGGGAGAATCTCAGCTACATAGACATATTCTCTCGGAGGTCCGCGCGTTGTTCCCGGCACGCTCCGCGCGCTGGGGCGGGGGGAGGGGTCCAGCGCCGATGCAGGAGCTCCGCCCGGACCGCCGACGGCTGCAGTTCATCTTGCCGCCGTCTTTCAACCCTCGTAGTAGGGCGGGGGCGGATGTCGAAGGCACCCCTCGGTGTCCTCTTGACTATCTCATGCATGCTGTCTCCCCCTTGGAGGCTGCCGTGCTCTTCTGGCTCCTCCCTGTTCGCCTCCTCCTCCTCTTCCTCTTCCTCCTTCTCCTCCTCCTCCTCCTCCTCCTCCTCCTCCTCCCCATCTCCTCTGCATTCTCCTCTGCCGCTGGGCTTTGCTGGATGGTGAAAGAATGTCCGGCGGCAGGATCCGCTCCCCGGGGTGCCCGGCGCCGCTGGGAGCCCCAGCCCCCCCGGGAGCCTGGGCGTCGCTGGTCGGGTCGCTGCCGGCGCCGATGGCGCAGGCCCCGCTCGGGGCCACCACGTCGGGGGAAGGAGAGGCGTCACCACCGCCACCAGGCGTGCCGCCTGAGGGGGTTCACGATGCCTCATCCGAGCTGTGGGTGGGGGATGTCTCCAGCGGGAGGGGGGACCACGCCGCCAGGAGGACCCCCCTGGCGCCTCGCGCTGGTGGTGGGGGTGTCACTTCGCTCCTGGTTCCGAAAGTGCTCCCAGACACCGGCGAGGGACTTTTTTTGTCAGTCCAGGAGTTCTTCCCTCACTCTGGCCCGCGGGTCCGCTTTCGAGCCCCTGGGGCCATCAAGAGAGGATCCAGGGCGAAATGCCCCCCCTCCCATCGGGGCGCGTTCTGGCCAGTATTTCAAGGGGGATGCATCCGTTGCGACGAGGGCGCCTGGAGGCCCAGAAAGAGTGAACAACAAAAAACAGCTCGATCCTCAAACCTCACCTTGATCGTCCTGTGAAGGTCTCCTGGAGGGGTCCTGGGCTTCGACTCCTGAGAGGTTAACTCCAACATCGGCCCTGGCACGTCCGTGGTCGAACTTTCGCTCGAATCAGTTTGATCCCACTCACTCCCTCTCGATCCGCCTCAGTTCGTTGCTTAACCTGGCTTGGTCCTTTGCTTAAATGGTTCGCTGGCGTTTAACATGGGGCGGGTAACATTCCTTAGTCGTTCCAACGAAGACCCCAGACATCCGACGAAGTGTTTTGTTTGTTCATTATCTTCCGGCTTTCATCTCTAATCCATTTTGTGACGGCCCCGTGGCTTGGAAAACAGAAACAAGTACACCCCCAAACCCGAGGAATTTCTAACCTTTTTGTCACTGGGGCCAGAGCGGAAGCCATGTCCCCTGCAGATGCTCTCGAAGGATTCCCCACATGGGCGTTCAGATTTGGGGATCATACCTTGGATTGGTGGAGGGAGGGAGAGTTGCGTCAGTTTTGAATGCAGGGTACCTTCTCCAACATTGCCGGACCGCTCCTCAGCCACGTCTGCATTTGCGCACCTGGGAGATTATTTTGTGGTTCCCTTGGGATTTCTTTGACATTCCACCGGGATTTCGTCAAGATTCTCTTGGGATTCCGTTGATGTTCCCTTGGGTCTCCTGTGGGATCCCATTCAGTTTCCTTTGAAACTGATTTAGGGTTCCTCTGAGGTTCCTTTGAGATTCCTGTGTGTGTGTGTGATGGACCTCCACGGTGACTACGGGGCCAGTGTTTTTTTTTATGCTTAGTGTGCAAGCCTATCGCGGGCGGGTGTCGAGGACTACGTCTGCGAAATCCTTCTGTCGACTCTCCTAGAGGATCCTCGGGATAATCCAACCTTTGCATCAGGTTCGCAATCCAGATTGCCTTTCCCACGCGAGCTCACGTCTTCACGTTCTTCTGTGCTCCCTTGCGGTTGCTGATCAGTTTATTTGGTTTCCTACGAGATCCTGCGGCTTCGAATTGAGCCCAAGGGTTTCCTATGATTTGCCGTTGGCTTTCATATGCGCCCATTATCACTGGGCGCTGGGGAATACGGCAGCCTTCGCGTCGCCACCTTGATTTGCTCCCAGTTGACAAGGTTCCAGGGTGGCGTACATAGCTATTCACTCCGTCATGTATTCAATGTGTGAGCGGTATTGCTGGGAGGCGACGCCCAGCACAATTATTTTGTTTACATTCTGTGCTAGGGATATCGCCGGGTTGGGTGGGGTATACCGTTCGCTTTCTAGGGTCAGCTCCGCGTCGTCACGACGCGGGGGAGATCCCTGCGCCGGCGTTCAAGTTGAAATTCAGGCTTTCCAGGGCTGATCGCGCCGGGTCTTCCATCCATGGTGCCGGCAACGCGATCAGGAAGGGGGGAGGAGGAAGCGCAGCTCAGGAGGAAAAGAAACACACAGACACAATTAATCCTCGATTCCGTAGAAAATATGGAAAATATGGGAAGTGGGGGGGAAGACAGAAACCCAGAAAATATGGGAAAACATGGGAAGATATTTTTATTTGTGTGTATTTATTTGTGTGTCCCAGGGCCCCTTCAGCAGCGTCGATGGAAAGGGGGCGGGGCCCCGCTCTCCCGCTGCCGCTCCGCCGACGCCCCAACCGCGTGGGCGGCTCAGGGTGGCAGGGCGTATGAGGATGCGCTCCAATGCAGAAAGCGAGGGCAGCATCGCGTGCTCAGCGCCTTCGCCGCGATGAGCAGGGCTAGCGTCGGGCCGGACGAAAGGGGGGGATCGGGAAAGGGGGGGTTACGAAATTTGCTGCATGCAGCTGGTTTCGGCCTCACCGAGGGGCCCATTCCTCGACACATGGCCGCCTCCGGCGCCGGGAGGCGCCGGGACAGTCAGCCACGTGAGCTGATTCTCAAGCCCGTCCTTTGCTATCCCCCCTTTTCGCCCGACCCGGTAGTGTCAGACACCAACGTCTGCGTCGACACGACGTGGAACGGGATACGGCCAGGAGTGCTTGCTTCGCATGCTGCGCCGCCCGTCGGGGCCCGCCTCGCCTCGGCGCGGCACGCGTTCCACGGCTCGGTCCGCAGGCGTCGGCGTTCCGAGCCTCTCCCAGCCTCCCGCCCCCGGGAACAGAGCGACACGCTGCGGTGTGGGCTTTCGTTCCGGAGCGTGCCCAGGAGGTTGCAGACCCTGGAGGGTTCCTTATCTGATGAGGCTGACGGTGACATCCGTGGCCCATCCACGATGGGAGTTCCACCAGCTTCCAGACCTGGGGTTCGTTGTCGAAGGGTCCCTCGCCCACTGCCCCCACCGTATTAGCCTGCAGGGCACAGCGTGTCGCTGAGGCCGCCCACGCGACACGCCAAGCAAAAGCATTCCTGACCGTGGGCCTCCGGGGGCGCCGCCACGAGGCCGCGGCCGGGCTGCCGCCGGGCAGCGCTGCGCTGGTGCGCAGGGCCGCCCCGGAACCGGCCCTCGCAAGGCAGCCACGCGCGCGCGCGGGCGCCCTTGACTCGACTAGACGTAAGAGTGACCTTTCGCCGGAGTGACCTTTGGTGCGGGCACAGATGGGCCCTCAGATGGCTGAAAACGAAGCGGTAGCAGCGGCTTGCGCGCCCAGGTTTGGTCTCCCCGCGGCCCCCAAAAAACCGCGCACCAAAGGTCACTCTTACCCAGGGTCACTCTTGCGTGTAGTCGATTGACTCGATGATCCTCAGGGCGCGTGTTGGTCCCATGTGTGTTTGTCCCGTTCAGCGCCGCCGATGGCCCGCAGCCGCCTGCGTCGTATTGAAGGGGTCTGGTGGACAAGCGCACGTGGTCGCTAATTAACACACACACACACACACACGCGCACACACACGCACACGCACGCACGCACGCACACTCAGTCGGCGGCGCGGGGGATCCTCAGGCGCGGACAGCAGATGGAAGTGCACACACAAACACACACACACACACGCACGCAAACAAACACACGCACACGCACACGCACACGCACACGCACACGCACACGCTCACACAGACACAGACACACGCACACGCACACGCACACGCACTCGCTCACACACACTCAAACACATACACACGCACACACACACACACACGCACACACACGGCACACCACACTACACACACGCACACACACACCGCACACGGACACGCACACGCACACACGCAGATTCACACGCGCATCCACACACCCACCCACACACACACGCACGCACACACACACACACTTGTAAGTCGATCGCAGATGGAAGCGCACACGCACACACACGCACGCGCAAACCCAAACACACACATTCGAATCGAACACGCACGCACGCACACGCACACACCAGCACAGTCACACGCACTCGCACACGCAAACACATACGCACACGCACACACAGACACAGACGCAGACACACAAGCACAAGCACAAGCACAGGCACAAGCAGAAACGCAAGCACAGACTCAAGCACAAGCACACGCACAAACACAAACACAAACCCACACACACAAACACAATAACACTACCACAAACACACCCACAACCACACACAAACACGCACACGCACACGCACACGCACACGCTCACGTACACGCACACGCACACGCAAACGCACACGCATACGCACCCGCATACGCACACGCACATGCTCGCACACATGCGCGCACGCGCACACGCACCCGCACACGCATCCGCATTCGCACACGCACACGCACACGCACACGCACAATCAATCGCACACGCACACGCAATCGCACACGCACGCGCACGCACATACTCACACACGCACACACAGACAGACACAGGCACAGACACAGATATGGATATGGGCACAGACACAGACACTGACACTGACACAGACACAGACACATATACAAACACACGCACACACAGACACACACGCACACAAACACACATACACAGACACACGCAAACACCCACTCAGCACACACAGACACATCCACACAAACACATCCACACAAACACATCCACACAAACACACACAAACACACACGAACTCACACATACGCAAACACACATACACATTTTCTATCTCTTCTGAGCACCATGGACAGACATCTTCCGGGTATATGGGTTTGAAACACACATCGTATTGTCGGAGGTCTGGGTCCGAGGTTCCTGGGCGTGTCTGGAGGTTCTCGTCGCCACGTCTGGACGCAGCTCGCAGACTGGCTAGTCCCCGCGACCGTCAGAAGACAACTCGGGGCGAAAAGCTTCCGGGGGCCCAGCATTGAAACAGTTACGACGTCGGATCTTTGGGCACCAGACTGCCTCGTCGGTTCGTGTTCGTGTTCGTCGTCGTCGTCGTCGTCGCCATCCCCGAGGCTTCTGGCCGTTTCTGGAGGTTCTCGTGGCACGCACGCGACGCGGCCCCCTGGTGGCCACGAAGCGGCCCTCGGTGCCCTCGGTGCTGCACGCAGTGTGCCCGGCCGCTGTTGCGCTCCCCGAGAGGTCACCCGGGCAGCGGCCAGTCCTGAGCCTCACGTAGCGCGAGCTGTGTCAAGGTGAAGCAACGCAAGGGCCGACCCTCCTCCCGAGGGGAAATACATGAAGGGCTGCACGTCCCTTCACCTGACGGGTGGGACTGCGGGCGTTTCTGAACGCTGCACGGCTCCACGTTGCACTGGCGCTTCTGATGTTCGGGCCTTCATTCCCCGGGGTCTTCCCTCGGGGGCGGGCGGGCTTCTCATCCCGAAGCTGCACTTCCCAGGGGCTGCACCCTCCTGGAGGGAACAGGAAAAAGGGTGCGAGGGACAATTAGAGAACTGCGCGCGGGATGTATACAACAGGGTGTGGCGGGAACACGAGAAAGGATACAGTCCTGGAAGGACAAGAGAAGGCAACGGATCCTCCTACTTGTTTCCACTGCGTGGTCTTCTGGCCCTTGTGTGCACGGCCTTGGCGCTTGGCGAGTGTGCTTCCCGCGTGCTCCCCATCCTCCTCCTCTGATCTGGCCTGTTTGTCCGTCTGCGTGTGTTAGGAGGCTCTTACGTTCACTTGTTGTGCGCTAGCCTGTCAGAGCCTGCACCGTCGTTGTGGTGTCCACT
>CAUYUJ010016857.1:175000-235000 GCA_963575745.1 Prorocentrum cordatum | reverse complement strand
GAGGAGCTGGCGGCGCTGTGCGGGGTGCTCGACCTTGTGCTGGATCGCCGGGAGTACCAGAAAGAATCGAGCTTCGAGAGGCCCAGCGGTCGAGGATCGAGAATGGCCAGCGATCGAGGTGGGCAAGCAGTCGAGCATCGGGGAGGGCGATCGGCCCAGGAGGGCCAGAAAGCGCTGGAGGGCGTGCGGTCGAAAATCGAGGCTCGAGGTTCGGCAAGTCCGGACGTCCGAAGGAGTGATGAAGAGCCAGTCCGTCACATCTTTGGGCACCTTCCCCCCTCGGGCGTTGTATAATGGGGGGGCGACGATGGGGGTGTGGGGAGGAAGGGTGCGCCTCTTGTGCCCCGAAAGGTGCCCTATGGGCACCCCCCTGGGGCTAAAAGGGGCGTGGCAGGTGCACACATGCCCGAGCCCTCTCCTAGTCCCCCTCCTCCTTTCTTCCTTGTCCCGTGTGCGTCTCGGCGCCCCGCACCAGCCGCCAAGGACGCCGGGGAGCTCGCGCGCAGCGGGCTGGTGTTCGACCTGAGGAGCCAGATAATCGGCCCTCGGCGTTGGCATCTCCTCGACACCGATCTCGCCCACTCCAGCTGAAGCCTGTCCTGAAGCCTGTCTGCTCCGCCTCCCCAGCGGCATTCAACACGTTGAACAACAACACATCGGAGTTGTTTTCTGATTTCGGCCTCTGGGGGCCCTCGCCGAGCCTAGGGACCGCAAAACCATTATTCAGGGTGAAGGACTGGCCCCTTGGAGAGGCCCAGACTTCTGAGGACCTTAGATTGCGCCATGTAGCCGTGTGCGGCCAGAGCACTGCCGACCGACGACGGCGACGATGATTGACCGACCCCGGGGCCTGTCTGTCCTGCCATGGGGCGCGTCCCGACCAGAACTCCCTGGCAAATCCAGCCGTTGCCACGAGGGCGCACCGGGAGTCCGAGGCAGGCACATGAACGTCCAGCATCTGGATCCCCAGACATCCGCCATGGTCTCGACCGCTTCCCCTGGGGCAGTTCTCCTGATCGTCTTGGGGTCTGAACAGGGCCGAGAGGTTTTAGTCACCAGCAACAACAGGTCTCCACGAAATAATACAAGACGTCCGCTGGCTGGACAACCCACGAGACAACCAGCGGGACATCCCATGAGAAAAGCCACTGAGCAACAGCGGGGCAGCAACAGGGCAGCCAAAGAACAATCTACGGTACAATCTAGGGGACAACCGCGGGGCAACCGCGGGACGAACCGCAAGCTGATCGCGGGACAACCCAAGGGACATCCCACGGGTCAACCTGCGGAGCGACCAAGGGGGCAACAACAGAACGTCCACCGACCAACCCCTGCGAGAACCCACAGGACATCTCACGGGACAATCATGGAGGAACAAAGGGACAGCCCACGGAGCAACACCGAGACAACCACAGGACGTGCCACAGCACCACCATGGGACAACTACGGGACAACCCACTGAATAATCCGCGGGACCATTTATGGGACAATTCTTGGGACAACCACGGGACAACCACGAAACATGCCACATGACTACCCACACAACGACCCGTGGGACGACCCACGGGACGACCCTCCCGACAACCACGGGACAAATACGGAACTACGGGACGTTTCACGGGACAACCCGCCAGGCACCTCGAGGTCCACGGCCATCTCACGGGAAATCCCTAGCCTCGGCCAGCACATCGTGGCCCCCGCGCAGCTTCGCCTCGCCCACGGCGCGACCCAAATCGCAATCGATTTCTTGGTTGAGGCCACTTCGTTAACAGCTTTCCAACCTCTGATTCACGGCCTTGCGGTCTGGACTCCTCGGTCGCGGCCCTATTGACATCATTGAAACCAGGCGGCTTTGCGCGAATGCCCAGCTCTGGTATTCATGGGATCGCGTAACCATGGGACCGTGCCTCGGTATCCAGACTGCGAGTGCATGGGTATGGATACTCAGATTCGTCGCTCATGGTCCTTCTCCCTCCCTGTGTTGACTCAGCCTGCTCATTTCCAGCATGTTCTGTTTCGGCATGATCATGCTCAGCATTGCTTCGCATCATGTGTCCACGGCCATTCCCAAGAGGCGAAACGCGTCATCTTGGAAGAAGCCCCGAAGTCTTGAACGGAGGGGTCCTCAAACAATTCGAGCGACGCTCGTCCTCGCCGTCGATAGTCGCTATCGTAATTTGTCGTCGCCGTCGTGCGGGCGGCTGCCGCCTTTCTCTCGGCCAGGACTTCGCGCCCTTTTGTGGCGCGCGCCCGCGCGAGGCCAAGCTAGAACCCTAAGAGACCACCCCCTTCTCCTTCGCTCCAGCCCTCCCGCCTCCCCTCCCTCCTGTCTTACCCTTCTCTTCCCTCCCTGCCCCTCTCCCAGTACCCTCCCCTCTTCCATACTGCTCCGCTTCTGATGCCGGCCTCTCACCCCAGTCCCCCCAAGAAAATGACAAAGAGGCAACCAGGCCCAGCGGGGCTTCACGATCGGTCGGACCGGGGTCCTCCGATCAGTGATGACAGGTGGTCCGCCCAGGAGGAGGTATCCCCTCTGCTCCTCTTCCTCAGGGAACGAGAGGTGAGCATCTCTGCCGGATGGAGTCCAGGAGGGTCCGTGGGCGCCGGCAGACATGTGGAGGCAAATACAGCGAGCAGACCTGGCGCTGCGGTCAGAGTGATGTTCAGCATCCGCCGGCCGGCGGAAGGAGGCATCCTGTTATGATTTGTCCTCGTCCGAACCATCCCCGCCCCACCGGGAAAGGGGTAAATTTGCTTTGGCAGCGTACCCCCTCTAGGTGGGGATCGATGTCGCGTAATCTGGAGAAGACGGCACCCGTCACATCCTGGAACGGGTAGGCCGGCCGGCGGGACAAAGGTTTGCCCGGTGGGGGTGGAGATTGTTTTGCTTGTCCAAAGTCATGTTTTCTAATGCTTCCAATCACTACTCCCCCCTGGTACTTGAATAGCGTTGTTTAGCGTTTCCGCAGACTGAGGGGCCATCACAATCGTCATGATGCTTCTGCTGATGCTGATGATCACCGTCGTCATCATCAGCATCATCAGCATGATCATCATCAGGATGTCGTCGAGTGGATCATCAACGTAATCATCATCACCCCCTCGGTCGATTGGCACCCCTGCCCCTCGCCTTCATCAACAACACTGCGGCCCGGCCCACACCCCGAGGAAGTTCCGCTGGGACGCGCTCGGGCGCGTCGAGGAGGCGCTGACTGCGGTGGCTCCGCCTGCCTGCTGCGCGTGTGCGCCTCTGCCCAGCAAAGGCATACCCTCAGGAGGGAACAAAAGCACACACAGACATAAGTAATCATCGATTCCCAAGAAAATATAGGAAAATAATGGAAGTGGGGGGGCAGACAAGAGCCCAGAACAGATGGGAAAATATGGGGAATCCTTTTATTTGTGTGTGTATTTATTTGTGTGTCTCAGGGCCCCTGCATACCCAGGCATGTTCGGAGGTCCGCGCGGATTTCTCGGGTCGGCGCCTCTGGCGCGACCCCCCGGCGCGCTCCGCGCGCCAGGTTCCCGGGGGGGGGGGGAGCGCCGACCCGAGAGAGACGTGCGGACCTCCGAGAATCCCTGACCGTGCGGTTTGCTTGTCTTCTTGGCCTCGCCCCTCGCCACCGCTTTTGCAGCCAGGAGCCAAGGCGCTGAAATAGGGGCCGCTTTGGGCTCGGGAGGGGCGGAGGAGGCGGAGGAGGAGGAGGAGGAGGAGGAGGAGGAGGAGGAGGAGGAGGAGGAGGAGGAGGAGGATCGGGGTTTCGGGCCGCTCCGTGCACTTCTGTCGGGGAACCCCGTTGTGGCCGGGGCTCGCCGTGGCCAGAATAGAAAGCCCCTTCGTTCCGTATGTCAGCACGCCGACTGTACCGCCGCGAGGCTCCACGTCCTCCCCGCTTTGCCCGCCTCCTCCTCCTCCTCCTCCCTCCTCCTCCTCCTCCTCCTCATCCCTCCTCATCCTCCTCCTCCTCCTCCTCCTGTCCCTTCTACATCATGCCTGGCCGAGTGGCCTGGCGGTGGGCCTGCGGTGGGTCGGCCGCTCCCCTTCGGCTGCGGCCGCCGGCTTCGAGGGCCGCCCCTCTTCCTCGCCTCGTCCGCCTCCTCCTCGTCCTCCTCCTCGTCCTCCTCCTCGTCGTCCGCCTTGCCCTCCTCCTCGTGGCCCCCGGGCCTCTCGAGCCCTTCCTCGAGAACAGTTCTTCAGCCCTGGTGGTTTTCCGACGCTCCCAGGGCCCGAGACGGGGC
The DNA here is from genome assembly GCA_963575745.1 of Prorocentrum cordatum. NCBI lineage: Eukaryota > Dinophyceae > Prorocentrales > Prorocentraceae > Prorocentrum > Prorocentrum cordatum. The sequence goes on along the minus strand of CAUYUJ010016857.1, from coordinate 230,761 downwards.
TCGGCACCAAGTGGTGGAAACCAGCGGTTTGATTTCTTCGAGCCTCCCGATGTCTGGGTCCCCCCGCCCGCCCGGCACAATTCGGGGTCTCCTCTCCTGACCTTCTCCTGCTCCCCTTTGCCTCTGCCGAGGCGTGTGGGCCGAAGACCCGCTGCGTTCAGGTTCAGAAGGATTTGTTTGTCAATGTCATGACCCCACTTTCCTTCGTCCTCCCCAGAGATCCGGCGGCTCGAACAAAACGACGTATTGCGCGGTTTAGCGCGACGTTTAAGTCCATGGGACCGTCAACTAGCCACTCTGGCAGTCAAAGCGGCCCCGGGGAAGGGAGTCGAGAGGTTTGGGTTCCCACGTCTCAAGCGAAACTGAGTCACAGGATGCCTGGATCTTCTTTCCGTAGCCACTTGGGCTCCTGTTTGCGGGATCTTGTGCGCATCCCTCACACTGCTTTTCCCTCCATTCTAAACGCCTCGCGTGTCCCCACCAGCGACCAAGCCCATCCGGTGCCCAGTGGCTCGCTTAGATTTGCTGGGTCTCGCGATCGATCACCCCAGCTGGTGTCTTGGTATTTTCTCAGCGCGTGCAGTCGAATCCGATATGGTCGGGTGTAGGTAGTGTCGAGTGATCCCATCTGGTCTTGTTGGTACCTTTGATCTGCGATCTTGCTTTCCCTGATTGTGGACATAAGGTCGCTCAGCCTTGGCCCATGGCCGCACTTTGGTAGTTTATGGGTATTTGCATGCGTATGTGTGTACTTTTTGTCGATTACTGGGCGCGTGCGCGGTCCTCTGCGCGGGCGCTTGACGCCATGGCGGTGCGCCTGGCCGCGACGGCAGAACATGTTTGAGTGTATGTTTTTTTGAATGTATGCATGAACCAGTTGTCGTAGCAAGTGCGCACCACGTACCCGCTGTATATGTATATGTATATGTATGTACATATAACTATGTAGATAGAGTGTATATATATATATATACATATACGTAGCACCCCGCAGATGCGGATAAGAGTGAGGGGGCGTCGGCAGTCTGCAAAACTCTGGAGAAGCCCGCCGCAGGCGCCAAAGTTTCACAACATCATGCAACGAGTCCGCCGCAGGCGCCGATATTTTCGTCAAACCAATGTGGGTAGGTCGTTGGTGGGTCGCGGGGGTGTCGCGGGGTGGGTCGCGGGTGGGTCGCGGGTGGGTCGCGGGTGCGTCGTTGTTGGGTCGCGGGTGGGTCGCGGGTGGGTCGCGGGTGTAGAGGGCAGAAAAACCACCCCATAATAATCACCCCGACGAACGAAACCGTTTAGTAAACGCACACAAGGAATGGATCGAACAGGGCAGGGTTGTTTAGTCAACGCCAAGGGCCGTTTCAGTAAAAGTCAATTGTCGGGTCTCGGTGGTTTTTCCTCCTTTGAGGGTGCGGGGTAGGTCGCGGGGTGGGTCGCGGGGTGGGTCGCGGGTGGGTCGCGGATGGGTCTTGGGGTGGGTCGCGGGGTGGGTCGGGTGGGTCGCGGGTGGGTCGCGGGGTGGGTCGCGGGTGGGTCGCGGGGTGGGTCGCGGGGTGGGTCGCGGGTGGGTTGTGGGTTGGGTCGCGGGTGGGTCGGGGTGGGTCGCGGGGTGGGTCGCGGGGTGGGTCGCGGGTGGGTCGCGGATGGGTCTTGGGGTGGGTCGCGGGGTGGGTCGGGTGGGTCGCGGGTGGGTCGCGGGGTGGGTCGCGGGGTGGGTCGCGGGTGGGTTGTGGGTTGGGTCGCGGGTGTTTCGCGGGGTGGGTCGCGGGGTGGGTCGCGGGTTGGGTCGCGTGGGGTGGGTCGCGGGGTGGGTCGCGGGGTGGGACGACGACAACAAACAACAACAACGACAACAACAACGCAACAGGCAGAATTCTCACCACGAATTCCTTATTCAGCCACGCACCCAGGGGCAATGAATAACCATTCGGCCCCCTCACTCTGATATATATATATATATATATATATATATATATATATATCGATGCACACGCACATTTCTTATACTTATACATCCTGCATACCCCCCCCCTTTGGATGTCCCCCCCTACCTTTTTCGACGGTGTTCCCCGGCCCCGCCCAGGGCACCGTTCGAACGGACCTCCAAGCTTTCCCAACCAGCCGCCCGCGCGCCGAACAATCGGCTGAAACCCTTTTCATGGCTTCCCGACGGCCAAACGCTCCCGAGGACGGCTCCCAAACGGCCACAAACGGGCCCACAAGACTCCCAAGAGCACCGCGACGTGCAACAATCAACGCTTTATTTTGATGCTCTCGTCATTCCGGACATCCTGCATCACACGACGGCCAAGAGGCTTCCGAGATCCCCCCAAGGCGGCCCAAGAGGCCTCCAAGACAGCCCCGAAACGGCCCGACAGAGCCCCCAGACGCCCAAATTGGCTCCAAGACGGCGTGCAGCGCGCCCCACAGACGCCCAGGGGCGCGCCCAAGATAGCCCCACGGGGCACCCGATGGCCCAAGAGGCCCCCAAGAGAGTCCCAAGACGGCCCAAGAGGGCTCCGAGACGGCCCAAGAGAGCCCCAAGACGGCCAAGAGGGGCCCCAGAGGATCCCAGGGGCCCCAAGGGAGCTCCACGGTTCAACAGGGAATGATCAGGAACATTCGCTTACAGTATCCAGACGTCTGAGATCGATCTGCTACCAGAGCTTCGATGTAAAAAACCTTACTCAGACTCTGCATTTTTTGCGAGAGGGCCATAAGAGGCCCCCCACGGCCGAAGAGGGACCCCAGAGGGCTCCAAGACGGCCCCAGCCCCCCAGGATGGCCCAAGAGGGCCCCAGGACAGCCCAAGAGGGCCCACAGCCAGCCCTAAAGAGCCCAAAAAGGACCCCCAAGAAAGCCCAAGAAGCCCCCAGAGTTTCCATAATGCTTCCAAAAGGCTCCCATGAAGCTTCCCGAGGCTTCAAGAGGCCCCCGATTCTCGATTCATCTCAGGGCTTCAAGATGCCTCACAAACGAACGCCGAGAGGCCGCTTCCGCCGGCGGAAGCCAGCGGAAGGCCGGCGGAAGCCGGCGGAAGTAATCGATGCGACCCGAAGCGATGACAACATTTTCGGGTTCAGGGTTTCTGGAACCCGTTCTGTGGTTTCGAGAAAGTGCTGCGCCTACCACGCCTTGCGAGCCTGACGCGGACACGGACCGCGCTCAGGGACCACCCGCTGCGCAACCCCTTGTAGTGTCGAGACGATGCCACGCCTGTCGCGCCTTGTGGGCGTGGAGCGTATAGAGACCGCGCTCAAGGAACACCTCCTGCGCATCTTTTCTTGCGTCGACAAAGTGCCACGCATGCCTCGCCCGCGATCCTGAGACAGATACAGGACGCGCCCAGGGACCACCCCCTAAGCACCCTCTCTGGAGTCGCGTCTTGGGGGCCTCATGTGAATGCGCGGGGCCGTTCAGTGGGGCTCTTGGATCCTCTTGGGCGTCTCCTGGGCGCCTCTTCGGTTGTCTTGCTGGTGTCTAGGGCTGTCCTGACAGCCCCTTGGACGTGTCTTGGGCGCCTCTCGGGGAGCCCATAAGGAACCATAGGTGGGCGATGCCAGAACTAGTCCCCTCTTGAGGACCACTGTTGGTGGCTCCACCTGCCAAACAAATTAATTTTGTATCTTGTTAGTAACTTCGTCTCTGGTCTTACAGACGATATAGCTCGCGATGCCCTGTGTTCCGTCGAAGCTGGGGCCATGGAGGGGAGCTGGGAGACGGCCTCCAGTCGACTAGACGCAAGAGTGGCCCTTCGCCGGAGTGGCCTCTTGTGCGTGCACATTTGGGGTCCCCCGATCGCCGAACGTGATGCGATAGTAGCGTCTTGCGCGCCTGTGCTTGGTCACCCCGCGGCCCCCAGAAGGCCGCGCACCAAAAGTCACTTTTACCCGGGGCCGCCCTTGCGTGCAGTTGGTCCAGAGGCCGAGCATTGCGACAGCAGTGCCGTCACTCCGACGCCCGGACCCGAGGGCTGCCGGTACTCCACGGCATCGGCCACGCGCTGCCTTGATGCGCATCTTCGTGGGCGCCTGCTTTTATCTTGTGACGCCGTGCGCCGCTCCGCCGACCCCCGCAGGGGATGGGTATCCCCGGCGACGCCGTGGGCTGCGTGGGCTCCCCAGGCCAGGGTAAAGTTCGGCGGCGAGCGAGGGGATACTGTGGTGCGCATGGTCCTTATACAGTTGGCGGGCGAGCACAGATGCCCAGGCGATTCACCAGAAAAAGGAAGGCGCCCCCCTGACGATCAATGTGCAGCGACGTGCGCGTTCGCGCTGAAGTCGAGAGTATTCCTTGCAGGGGCGTGAGGGGAACGAAAAACAGGCCAAGCTGCCTCTGCTTCCCGCCCCACTGGCAGCCCCCAAGGTGCCTTGGCAAGCGCTTGTCTGTTCAACGCGCTCTGCGAGGGCATGGAAGGCGGCGGAGCGAAGGGGGGAAGTGAGAAGCAGAAGGCCTTCTCAGAAGGTGGCGGGGCTTAAGAAGGCCCCTAGCCTTCTGGGAGGTTTTTTGTGCCGTCGGGGAGTGCTCAGAGAACTTCTCAGAAGGCCAGGGGGCTTCCGAGCCTTCTGAGAAGACCCGCCCCTTCTCACTTCCCCCGGGCTCGCCGCCCAAAAGTGAGAAGCAGGATGAGCGATGGAAGGAAGGACGAGGAGCGGGCGGAGGGTAGCGTCAGAGGGAAGGGGGAGGGGGAGGAGGAGGAGGAGGAGGAGGAGGAGTAGGAGGAGGAGGAGGAGGCCTCGCCCCTGGACCCCCTGCGCCGATCCCCGGAGGGCGCCGGGCACTTCCTCGGGGGCCTGGCGGGCGCGGACCGCGGCGCCACCAAAAGCGGTCACAGCAGCAGAGCGTCCGGGCCGACTGCTGGAAGGCGCCCGCCAGGCAGCGGAGGTCAGAGCGGTGGGCAGAGAGAGGCAGCGCTGCCGAGCAAAAGGGCCAAGGCACGGGCATCCTCCTCCTCCTCCTCCTCCTCCTCCTCCTCCTCTCCTCCTCCTCCTCCTCCTCCTCCTCCTCCTCCTCCTCCTCCTCCTCCTCCTCCTCCTCCTCCTCTCCTCCTCCCTCCTCCTCCCTCCTCCTTCCTCCTTCCCCTCCCTGCTCCTCCTCCTTCTCCTCCTCCTCCTCCTCCTCCTCCTCCGCCCGAGGACAGAGCGATGGGCCAGGGCACGGGCACGACCCGGGGCAAGCTGGGCACCGCCCCGACGCAGCGCGACCGCCGGGAGCACAGCAAAAGTGTCGGTCACGAGGATCGATTCTATGCCCGTCGGCCCGTCGGGCCGCCAGACACCTTCGCCCCGCCGCTCGCCCAGATCATCACCTGGTTGCGGGCCCCCGTGGCATGGCCGTGCACGTTGTCCTCCTTTGCTGTTCCGCATTGGCTGTTCGCCCCCCTGGTTACCCAGTTAGCTGGCCTCACACACGGTGAGTGAGCTTTTCGCCCGTCCTTTTTCTCCCTCTCTGTTGTTGCTTCTCACCTGGTGAGTGGGCTCTTCGCCAGTCTTTCCCCTCGTTCTTCCATCCCCTCCTCCCCCAAGCCCGCGCCGCCATGGCGCTAGCCCTTCCGCGGGTCCTCCCGCGCCCACGCCGAGGTGCTGTCGCCCTCGAGCAGTTTGGCAAGGGTCTTCCTCGTGCTTTTCAGTACAGGAATTGACCGGGACTCAATGTTCTCCTGGTTCGGCGCACCCTTTGGGTCGCTCCTGCTTCTCGGCTCCTGCCCAGACCCCTTCCAGTTTCCAGTTCGCCTTCCGCAATTGTCAGCGGCTTCTTCGGTCTCTGGCCGTCCGCCGAGACTGTCAGTACCTGGCCCTTGGCCTGTGTGGAGGCTTGTCTGGTCATTTTTGCCCCGGTTGCCCCCCTGGGACTTCGTGTCATTCTGGCAATCTCCTACCTGTTCAAGCTCTCGCATCTGAGTCTGCCACCCTGCATTCTTCGTGTGCCTTTGCAAGGTCGCCCCTTTCACGGTCCTTGGGGCTTCCGCTGCGTCGTAGACTTTCCCGTTCAAGCGCATCATGGCCTTAGCTAGTAAAGTTCGCCAGGTGCTTTTTCAAGGATTTTTCCATTCTTGCATCCTCGGCACACCCGCGACGGACTGCACGTTCTGAGCTGCTCTCGTCCCCTTCGCCTTCTTCTCTTTTTTCTCCGCTGTGCCTCAATTCGTTCCTGGCGTGTCCCGCTTGTAGCCCGACTGGCGCCTGCGCAGCTAATCGACACTCTTGCGCCCGCTGACTTGCAACAATCGGGGCATCCTAGATCTTCCCTGGGGGCTTTGACAGGTGTTTTTTTCCGTGCTCTTTCTCGGTGCCCTCTTGGGACTCTTGGGGGCCCTCTGGGATGCGTGGGAGCTCCCCAGAGGTTCATCGAGCCCGTCTCGGGGTTTCCCCTGGGCCCTCCTGGTCTCCTCCTCAGCCCCCGTCGGAGCTCCTTCCAGGCCACCACGGAGACCTTTCCGGGTATGCGGGTCCCCACATGAAGGAGCACATGCGAGAGCGCGGAAGCAACGGAACACAGGACGTGCCATCTGGCCTCCCAGGGGGCTTCGCAGGGAGGCTCTGGAGCCATCGTGGAGCCGACTGGAGACCAATTTGTAACATCGCTCGGCGATATCGTGGTACCAGTGGCGACGTCAGGGGGGCATCGGCTCAGTTGGCTATGCCTCGACCCTCGATCGCCACTGATCGCCGACAGGGCCGTGATGGCCCGCCCCGCCCAGGACCACGCGGAGCTGCCTTCGGGTGCCCATCGCCGATGCTTTTTGCCGATGCCCCGGTCCGTGTCCCCGGTCCCCGGAGCAACTCCCCCCCCCCCCCTCCCGACGCTGCCCCTCGACGGGGGCTCTCTGCGCAAAACGGGCGCGGGGGGCCGCGAGGAGGGCGTGGAGGGCCGTGGGGCCATCTGCGGGTTTGCTGACGCCCCGGACCGTGCGTTGGGGAGCGCGCCTCCCCACCCCCCTCCCCCGTCGAGCGCGAGATGCTGGACCCTCAGGGAGGGGGGAAAGGCAGCCTCCTTACGCAGTGGCCGGGCGCGCGACCCGCACACTCGCAATGGACCCACAGAGAAAAAGAGAGAGGGGTGACAAAGAGAGAGAGAGAGAGACTTATGTATATATATATATATATATTCATATACATATATATATATATCTCTCTTTATAAATGAGAGAGCTAGAGGGAGAGAGCGAGGAAGGGATAGAGAGAGAGGGAGGAGATAGCGGCCGTCTTGGCCAGGCAACAGCGCAGCTGCGCCGCCACCCATGACACACACATACATACATAGAGAACCTATGCATATGTATATGTGTATATATATATAAGTACACAGATATATATATGTGTATATGTATATAGATGTATATGTGTCGGTTGTATCTCCCTCTCTCGCTATATATATATGTATAGGTATATATATATGTATATACACGTATGTGACACATATGCGTATGTGAAAATTTGGGTTTCGGCCAATCCCATCACCATGCCTTACTGGGTTGCGCCAGAGGCCTCTGGAATGCCTGCCGGGGTCTCTTGAACCAATTCTCGGGTGCCTCTTTGAGGCCTTTGAGCAGTCTCTTGGGGCCTCCGGTGGGCCTCTTGGAAGAACATTGCAACCCCCTTGAGCGCTTCTTGGGGCATCTTGCATGCTTGTTGGGGGCTCATGTGGTCATGTTGGGGGTGCTGGAAGCAGTATGTTGGGGAAGGGCTCCCAAGAGTACTTCGTTTGTTCCCCCTAGCTTGGGCCCCTCGGGAGACCATTTGAAGCTCTGTTCGTCCGTCTTGGAGCCCTCTTGAGGGGCTGGGCCGTCTTGGGGCGATATTTGGATCATCTTGGGCCGTCTCGACCGGTGTGAAGAACTAAAAAGCGAGAGCGCTGAAATGTTCACAACCGATGCGAAACCAGTATTTTGCTTCTTGGCACCTAGGGGCTCCCCTTGAGGCCCTCTCGTCGCGTCTTGGGATCATATTGGCCCGTGTTTGGTCCATCTTGGGCGTCTTGGAGCGCTCTACGGTCGCCTGGAGCCTCCCGTTGGCCATCTTGGAGGCTTCATTGGACCCTGTGGGCCAGTCTTGGCGGCGTCTGGTCTCGGGAGAAAAATCGCAGCATCACGCGAGCGGCACGCGTCATCACGCGAGCGGCCCCGTTATCTCAGGCAACGTGGCTTGCAGGCCCCTTCATGAATTCTGACAGCAACTCAAGATTGAGCATGGAGGGCGCTCCTCTCAGTGTCTCGCGGCACGGTGACTGATGTGTAGATGCGGTCACAGCTATACAACTGCGTATGAACAGAACTGCTGCGCCGCCATCCATCGTGGACCCAGAGGTCGGCGTCCAACTGGCCCCTGCGGTGGCCTGGCTCCATGCGGGAGGCATCCGGAGCCATCGGCACCCAGTGCAACTGGGCAGCCAGACGCTCACACGCCCTGTCGCCCCTGGCCAGCCCGGGGGGTCGGTGGACTCGCTGCTCCTGCCGGGCTCTGTTCGCGGGGTGCGCTCCCTGAAGGCCCACGTGGCAGGAGATCCGCTCCACCCCGGCGAGGCGGGCCCAGAGCCGGCGGCCACCGTCCTCAGAGGTCCGCCGGAGTCGCTGAACGCCACCGCGATGGCGCGGGACGAGGTCTGGCCCTTCGCCGCACGCAACAGCACCGACAAGCCCAAGGAGTTCGGGTGCCCCATGCCGCCCGAAGGGGGGCGGGAGCAAGTTGTGTCGCAGGATCGCGCCGCGTCGCCGTTGCATCGGTGACGCGGTTCGATGTGGAGCCCGATCTTGTCCCTTCCGACGTCGCCGATGCATCGGCGGTTCAGTGCGACCCGCCGGCCCCATCTGCTCCATTTCCAGTTGGGGGGCTTCCAGGTGCTACTGGCGAGTTCCCACCGGATGCACCAGTCAGAAGATGGGGAGCAGCTGGAGGCACGACAGGTGGGCAGAGAAGAGCCTCATGAGGGCGCACGAGCGCAGGGCCTTCAGCGTGATCATGCAGAACGCGGCGGCCTGCGAGGCGCGCAAGAAAGCCTGGGACGACTACTGCGGCAGCGACAGCGTGGAGATGTACTTCGTCCCGCTGTTGAAGAGCACTGAGGAGCCGTGGGCGGCGCTCAAGGGCCTGAAGCGCTGATAGGCCATGCCCTGTCGCTCAGGCGTACTCTCGATCAGCCGCTGAGGGCACCCGTGCTCCGCCTCGGGGCGCGGCAGCGTTTCCCCCGCGGGTCCAAGCCTCTCCCCTCGATCGTCCATCTCTCGGTATGTCAGCAGGATGCGGCTAGTGCGGCCCGCAGCTGCGCCGTCGCTCCGCACCTCCGGACGCCCGACCAGGGGAGCCATCTCGACCATGTCTCCTACCCCTCCTCCTCCCCTCTCCGATTCTTGAGCGCCCATGAGGCATGGATCCGAGGGCGTATTGTGCCGCCCAGCCGACATGCTCCTGCCTTTCTGAGCCTACTTCTCCTGCGCGCCTGCCGCCTGGGCTGAGGAGGCAGAGGAGGCGGCGGAGGAGGGGGCTCCGAAGCCAGCTCGGCACAGGAGCCCGTGCCAGAGAGGCGGCAGCGGCCTCACACCCGGGGTGCTCGCTCCAGCGCGCATCGGCCTCACTCCACTTGGCGGACGGCGGTGGCGCAGGCAGCAGCGGGACAAGCGCCATCGCACGGCACCCTTCCGACAGCTCGTCGGGAGTGGCGAGGCACAGGGGGCGAGGACGCCGTCGAGGCCATGGCCCGCGGCAGGTCGCTGCACCGTTGCTTCTGCGGTCTCTGCGGCGGGGCGGTGCGACCGAGCAAGTCTCGGCACATGGAGCCTGGAGGCAGGCGGAGCGCGCACCTGCCGTCGCGAACTCCCAGATTGTCCCGGTGGACCGTGGCCCGTTTGCCCCTGGTTCGTCGGGCGTCGGATGTGTGCAGCGGCGCGCTGGGCAAGAACGGCGGCATGGAGTCGCATCCTGCGGGCGAGCCGATCGGCGATGGCTCGGCGCGGGTAGCGGGGGCGAGCGGCCGCGAGGCAGCTGGCGGAGCGGGCGGGCGCCGTCGGGAAGGCGGTCTTGCCGCCACGAGGGCCCACGTGCAGATGCTCTCCCTCCCTGCTCCGCCGAGGGCAGTGCCGCACGATGCTGCTGACGGCATGGAGCTGGCCCCGCCCGCGGCGGAGCAGTTTCATCGCTTGTGGCGCTGCGAGGGCGGCGACGAGCACGGGGGACGGCACGGGCGAAGGGGGGGGACAAGGCTGAGTGCGCGGGCAGCGCTATGGCGGAGGCCCTGTGCGATCGGGCGAGTGTGCCGGCCGCGTGCGTGCGCGAAGCGCGTGGGTGAGCAGATCAGCCCTGCCTGCAGCGACCGCAGCCCTGGAGGCCGCATGCAGTGCCGACGGCCGTCGGCATGCGCGCGCGGCGATCGATCTCCCGACTCCTGGCTGGCGCCTCGAGGCGGGTCTCCGCGGCGGAGGCCTCGCACTGCGCTGGAGGAGCTGCAGGTGCAGCAGGCGGAGGCGACAGCCGTGGCCTCGGCTGGTGCCCTGGCGCGCGCGGGGCGCCGTCGGTGGGCCCTGCTCGGAAGCTGTGGGCAGCGGGCGCCTGCGGTGCGCGCGCGGGGGCTGGGGGCGAGGGTGCGCCGGCGCCGCGTCCTTGCAAGGTGCTGCGAACTTTTAAGGCGAATGTGCGCGGTGCGAAGGCGAGAGCCGCATGCTGAAAGCCACCCGCCCCCTCCTCTCTTTACGCTGTTGCACATTCCAAGCTTCAGGATCATCCATGGTGAGGAGTCTCAGGCACAACGAACAGCCTGCATTACCGACACCTCTCGGTGTGCGACAGGGACGAGTGCTGTATAAGGACACGGGATGGAGGAGGAGGAGATTGAGGATACCGAGAGGAGGGGCAGGAGGAAGAGGAGAAGGAAGAGGAGAATACGTAGGATGAGGGAGAGGAGGAATAGGAGGAGGAGGGGGAGGATGAGCAGGAAGAGGATGAGGAGGAGGAGCAGAAGCAGCAGGAGGGGGATGATGATGATGATGATGATGCTTATGATGATGATGATGATGGTGGTGATGATGATGATGCTGATGATGACGATGATGCTGCTGATGATGATGATCATGATGACCATGATTTTGATGATGATGTTGGCTGATGATGACGGTGATGCTGATGATGATGATGATGCGGATGATGCTGATGATGATGCTGATGATGAGGATGGTTATGGTGGTTGTGATGGCGATGATGATGCTGATGCTGATGCTGATGATGATGGTGCTGATGCTGTTGCTGATGCTGATGATGATGTTGCTGATGATGATGCTGATGCTGCTTTTGATGATGATGCTGGTGCAGACGATGACAACCATGCTGTTGCTAATGGTGGTGATGATGAGCATCGGGATGATGATGATGAAAAACATAATGATGATGCTGATGCCGACGGTGTTTATGAGGATGATGAGGATGCTGATGATGAGGGTGATGCTGATGGAGATGATGCTGATGATGATGATGCTGATGATGATGCTGATGATCATGATGATGATGATGATGATGATGATGATGATGATGATGATGATGATGATGATGATGAGGATGATGATGATGATGATGATGATGATGAGGATGATGATGGGGATGAGCATGAGGACGGCGATGATGATGATGATGATGATGATGATGATGATGATGATGACGGTGAGGCTGATGATCAAAATGATGATGATGATGATGATGATGATGATGATGATGAGGAGGAGGAGGAGGAGGAGGAGGAGGAGGAGGAGGCGAAGGAGGAGGAGAAGGAGGTGGAGGAGGAGCAGGAGCAGGATGAGGATTGGAAGGCTGAGAGGATGATGACGATGATGATGATGATGGTGATGATGATGATGGTGATGATGCTGATTATTCATGATGATGCTGATGATGATGATGATGATGATGATGATGATGATGATGATGATGATGATGCTGCTGCTGCTGATGGTGATGGTGATGGTGATGGTGATGGTGATGATGGTGATGGTGATGGTGATGGTGATGGTGATGGTGATGGTGATGGTGATGGTGGTGATGGTGATGGTGATGGTGAGGAGGAGGAGGAGGAGGAGGAGGAGGAGGAGGAGGAGGAGGAGGAGGAGGAGGAGGAGGAGGGAAGAAGAAGACGAGGAGGAGCGTTCTTCCTGGCAGCGGTGGCCCCGGCAGGCCCCCTCCCCCCCTGGCGCAGGTGGCATCGCTGCGGCAGCTGCTGCGGCGCGGAGGGCGCCTGCTCGCCCTCATGGCCGGGGACCCCTGCGAGTACCTCGCGGGCTAGCGGCCCTGGCTGGCGCCGGCGCTGCCGCTCTCTCCAGAGGGTTTGGACGCCCGAAATGGGTACGGAGAGAATGGGTACAATGCCCAAGAACAATTCCTGTTCATTTGGAACAGGATTCGCTGTCCACGCCGCCGCGGCCTGTGTCCACTCGAGACAGAAGGCCGCCTGCCCAACAGCGGCCGCTGTTGGTTTGGGACAACATTTGTTGTTGGGCATTGTGCCCATTTTTTCCGTACCCATTTCGGGCGTCCAAATTTGAGTCGGGCGTGTCCCTCTACAGGAGGAATATTCCAAAATTATCACAAGAATGAGTCTGGGGACGATTTTGGTTTGTATTTTTTGCGCACTTATTTTTCGTCCAAGTTTTGTGTTTACATTGTTGTTTGTACTTTTGCGCACTCATTTTTGCGCCTTGCCTCGGTGCTCCCCGTCCTCGTCCTCCATCTCGTCGGTTTCCGCTCGTCTTATGCGTCTCTTGGTGGAGGCTTCCCTGCCCGAGGGCGCGCTTCCTCCGCTGCGCCCTCGCCGAGGGCGTGCCACGGCCGCAGGCCAGGCATGAGGCCTTCGGCTGCGCGTCAGAGCGATCCTTCGCAGGGGTGACCCTGTGGGGCCGCATGGGGTAACCCGCAGCGCGGGCCTGCGCGCTCTGATCTGCCCTCCCCGCGGCCCTTTTGAGGCCGCGCAGCAGAGGTCACTCTTGCCCAGGGCCGCTCTCACGTTCAGCGCGTAGCCTTAAGTCGGGCCTCTCCCTGTACAGGGGGAATCCTCAAAAATATCAAGTCAAAAAATAGTCAGTGCCTTTCTCGTCTCCCTGGGTCACCCACGAGGGCTTCAACATTGTCTTTCGCCGCTCTTTGCGGTATGGGCTGATGGCTGTTCTTTTCCCTGAGGACCAGACGAGAGCGCATAGATAATCTCGCTTCGCGCCGCGCGAAACGCAAAGTTCGGTGACCTACGGCCGAGGTGTCACAGATAACGTGTCTACGCGTAGGGACGCTGAGCTCGCCAGTTTTGCCTAGCGTTTCCCGCGGTGGCACGCTCAGGCGCTTAACGTGTCTGAACCGTCGGCACTGAGCAGAAATTGCAGCAGTCTCCGGCACCTGTTCTCCACCCGACGGGTTGGGGCCGCTAGATTTTGAGAACAGGCATCCCGACCCGTTCACCCTGCATACCGCGGCCGCCAGATCCCAAGGTCTCCCGATGGTCACCGAGTGTCACCGAGAGCCCCGCCTCGCGCCACTCTGCATATCGCTGCCGCCAGATCCCCAGGTCCCCCGAGTGTCCCCGAGAGCCCCGCCTCTCGCCACTCTGCGTACCGCGGCCGCCAGATCCCCGCGTCCCCGAGCGTCCCCGAGAGTACCGCCTCGCCTCAATATGTAACCCGTGGCCGCCAGATCCCAGGTCCCCCGAGTGTCCCCGAGTATCATCTTCGCGCCGACAAATCATAACATGACAACGGTTTTGTAAATCAGAAGAACATGTGTCAGCACATTACTGTAATATATGAATATTTGACAAAACAGAGTGTAACATTACACCGCCGAGCACAACATGCCCAGTCTTAACATACCATATCATGACAGACAAGATCGTAATATAGCACGCCGTGCCAGATCAGTGCAGACCATAGCACAGCATCGCAACACATCACATACCATGATACGACACAGTAGTCTTACACGAATGCCATTTCGCAGAACTGAACCCGCAACAATATAACATCTCACAGTCTCAGATAACATTACATATCGTAGCATACTACACTACACCGTTGCAACGCATGACATGCCATACGGCCATAACATAACACAACACATCATTTCATCATTCCATTACACGTAGCATACCTGCCATACCACACCACGAGATAACACCGCATTACAGCACAGGCAACTTGACAGGTCGCATCGCATGCTGTATGGCACATCCTGACATGACAGAGCGTGTCATGCTATGCTACACCATAACAGAACCCACCATACCATCACGCCATGAGCTATGCCATAATGGATCATACAGGCCAGAGCATGACACCACACCGTATACTATAACAACGCAGATCACACCACCACATGCCAGGACATAATACATCATAACATACCATACCACGATAGGGCACGTCACACCGTAGCGCAGCATCAATTCACATAGCACTCCATAACATGTCATACAATACCATGACAGAGCGCGGCATAACACAGTGTAACATACCATGATTTAATACTGCACCATACCATAACAACGCATACCATGTCATAACATGTCACAACAGGACGTACAACGGAAGCCATACGAGGGCATTCGCTGACATCGTGGAGCATGACTAGCATAACATAACGCCACCAATCATACAACAAAAGACAGAGCACACCACAGTATATCGCAAGAGAACAGAGCGGAACAATTCACACAATGGCAAACCATAACATATCACAACATAGAACCGCAGCATTACATAACATGAAAAACATACCATGACGGACCTTGGCATGCCATATTATAGCATAGCAGGACATGAGGGATAGCCAGATACCATATCCAGACAGAACAGAGCATGATAGTACGCAGCATCGAGCACAACATTCAATAACAACGCATACCATGACATAGCAGAGCATTGTGGGGTCGATCGTCACATCTCAGAACAGAGCGTACCGGAATTGTTACACAATTGGTGCCACGACGGCAACGAATGTATTCAAACATCGTCGATTTCACCATATTGCAGTGGATCGCAGAACATAGCACCATGTAGTGAACAGAGAACAGAGCACAACGCAGCCAGCATACTATATCATAATCCCCTTGCTACTGACACTCCTACGGCAAAGTTATTGACATAACTCCAAGTACGATGCCTTCATTGACCAGGCCTGTCGTAGCAGAGCAAGGCATCATATACATAACGTAAACAGCATCACGGATCAACGCATACCATAACATAAGTTGATGTACCATATCATGTTGTAACACGATGCCACAGGGCAGAACACATTTTAGGACAACCGGCCATAGTTGAAGAGGAACGTCATGACATGAGACACCGTTCTGTCATATCATCAAACGAGATGTGCGCGCCGATGTCAGGTTGGCCACTGGACCAAACAGGCGGACCAACGACCGATTGGACGACGTATCACGCGTGACAGGCGTCACGACGTCACGCCAGACTGCCCTTACTTCTAATCGTACCTTTACTCGTATTCTTACCCATACCCTTCTTACTCTTACTCTTGTCATTAAGATTTCTACTACTCTTACTACTACTTTCAAGTATTACTACTACCACTACTACTACTACTACCACTACTACTACTACTCCTCCTACTACGACTACTACTACTACTACTACCTGCTACTACTCCTCCTACTACGACTACTACTACGACTGCTACGTTCACTACTAGTATTGGTACTACTACTACTACTACTACGACTACCAGGACTACTTTCACTACTAGTGTTGTTGTTGCTGCTACTACTACTAGGACGACTACTACTACTACTACTACTACTACTACTACTACTATTACTACTACTACTACTACTACTACTACTACTACTACTCGTATTACTCTTACTCCTACTCCAACTCCAACTCTTACTCTCACTCTTACTCTTACTCCTTACTCTTACTCTTACTCGTACTCTTACTACTACCACTGCAACCACTCCTACTACTACTACTACTACTACTACTACTACTACTACTACTACTACTACTACTACCACTATTGCTACTACTAAGGGTCAAACTTCACCTTCGTGTCTACTAAGAATGAATGGGTAAGGGTAAGGGTAAGGGTTCGGTTTCGGGTTCGGGTTCGGGTTCGGGTTCTACACAGTCATATAAAACCAAACCGGATAACATATAATAATCGGATTTTAATCGTACGCGAAGCAAAAGTTCGGAAACCCACAATTTCGCCATTCGCTGATCGGAAAACAATACAGGGGCTATAAACCTAATAGTACACGAAGATGAGGTTCGGAAGCCCACTGATTCTAATATTACACGAAGAAGGGGTCCCGAAACCCACAATTTCGCCGTTCGGTCATAAGAAACCAATACAGGGGCTATAGAGCCAATAGTACACGAAGATGAGGTTCGGAAACCCATTGTGGAAGACGAGAAAACAGCGTTCCTCTTTTCCTGCTTGCTTTCCTGTTCCTCCTCCTCCTCCCTCTCCTCCTCCTCCTCCCCCTCCTCTTCCTCCTCCTCCTCCTCATCCTCCTCCTCCTCCTCTGCCTCCTCTTCCTTCTAACCATCACGAACCAGAAACGAATAAAACC
Source organism: Prorocentrum cordatum (assembly GCA_963575745.1). NCBI lineage: Eukaryota > Dinophyceae > Prorocentrales > Prorocentraceae > Prorocentrum > Prorocentrum cordatum. The sequence goes on along the minus strand of CAUYUJ010016857.1, from coordinate 214,216 downwards.
AGAATGCGCTCCCGAATAAAACCAGAACGACGTCCTTATGAACACCCACTCTTAAGTGGACCAGAGGGCCACGATCCTCGTGAGGGGTGTTCCCGCATTGGGCGTCGGTGGGTCGTCGGCAGCGCTCCGCAGTGGGCCAGGGCCACGATCCATGTGAGAGGCGTGCCGAACTTCAGCGTCGGGCGGCGATCCAAATGTGGCGAGGTCTACGATCCGTGTGAGGGGTGCGCCGATATTGCTCATCGGTGGGCCGTCGGCAGCGCTCCCAGGTGGGCCAGGACACGATCCTCGTGAGCGGCGTGCCGGAATTGGACGTCGGTGGGCCTTCGGCAGCGCTCCCAATTTGACCAGGGCCACGATTTTAGTGAAGTGCGCGCCGGAATCGCGCGTCGGAGGGGCCCACGATCCTCGAGAGGGTTGTGCCGAAATGACACGGCTGGCAGTGGCGGTTGGTCCAAATCCGACGTCGACACGAAGGACAGGTGTAAAATTGCCGTTTTTGTTCACTTTCTAAGCGAGTCCAATCTACAGCCTCTACAGCGAATAGTGCACGAAGGTAGGCATTGGCGCGAAAGACACGAATGCCAGGTTTGAAACTACGGTTTCCGCAATTCCCCTTGTAGGAGTTCTATTAGGCCTGATACAAAAGAAGAGCACACGAAGGTGAGGCTTGTAGCGAGACGAAGACCATTTGCACCCCTACTGCTACTACTACTGCTACTACTGCTACTACTGCTACTGCTACTACTGCTACTGCTACTGCTACTGCTACTGCTACTGCTACTGCTACTGCTACTGCTACTGCTACTGCTACTGCTACTGCTACTGCTACTGCTACTGCTACTGCTACTGCTACTGCTACTGCTACTGCTACTGCTACTGCTACTGCTACTGCTACTGCTACTGCTACTGCTACTGCTACTGCTACTGCTACTGCTACTGCTACTGCTACTACTACTACTACTACTACTACTACTACTGCTACTACTACTACTACTACTACTACTACTACTACTACTACTACTACTACTACTACTACTACTACTACTACTACTACTACTACTACTACTACTACTACTACTACTACTACTACTACTACTACTACTACTACTACTACTACTACTACTACTACGACTACTACTACTACTACTACTACGACTACTACTACTACTACTACTACTACTACTACTACTACTACTACTACTACTACTACTACTACTACTACTACTACTACTACTACTACTACTACTACTACTACTACTACTACTACTACTACTACTACTACTACTACTACTACTACTACTACTACTACTACTACTACTACTACTACTACTACTACTACTACTACTACTACTACTACTACTACTACTACTACTACTACTACTACTACTACTACTACTACTACTACTGCGACTGTAATCTACTACTTCAGGACATGCTTCGGATTCTCGCATTCTGCGTTTTGGAGGTTAGTTTTTCGCTCCACGGCTTGCTTCGGTATCTTTCGTCGGGGGTTCTAGGGGCGTTAGATTTCAGGAGAACGGCAACTTGCGACCTGGTCAGACTGCCGCACTGACCGACGCCACCAGGCCACGAGCACATCATTCCAATGGGCGCGGGCACTGTCGGGATCATACGCAGAAGGTTTCGGTGGGGATCGCTCGAAGCAGAATCATGTTTGGTTTGCCTCTCCAGGGGGCGTTTTTCTACCTTCCAAGGGTGCGATTTTTCGATCACGCATGCCGGGCAGTACCAGCGAGATGAGCACCAGGGAACAGCACAGCAATACCGACGTCCCCCCCTCGTGTTTGATGTTTCTGGCCTCCTGGAGGGGTCCTCGCCGCCAAGGCTGCATGCATTCGCCTCGGCACCCGGGTCAGAACGCACCTGGGGCCCTGGTCCGGCGAGTACGTGTATATATATATATATATATATATATATATATATATAGGTCCTCCCGCAGAGCCCCCCAGAGCAGGGGTGAGCGGCTTGGCCCGCCGGGTCGCGAGAGAGCGCGCGCGCGTCTCGTTCTTAACGGCCACTTGCTCTCCGGACGTGGCCGGGGTCAGCGGCCCTCGGCGCCTTCCCCGGCACCCTGCGCGAGCTGCCCGGCGGTGGCGCGGGCAGGCTGGGGTTAAGTCGGGCCTGTCCCTCTACAGGGGGAATATTCAAAAATATAGTAAAAAACAGAGTCGGTGACGATGTTTGGAGTATTTTTGGCAATTTTGGAATATGTTTTGACTATTTTTAATTTTTCGTCCAATATCCCCCTGTAGGGGGACAGGCCCGACTTAAGGGTGTGGGGGGCACCGAAGAGGGGATCGAGGAGCCCGGCAGCAAAAACAGGCGGCGGAGCCCGAACACTATACCCTCGCCGATCAACGGTTCGGGCAACTCGATGGGCGGCGGGGGTAGGGTTCGAAATTCGTCGAGCACGTGGCGACAGCCGAGCCTTACCCCCGCCCACCCCGATTCAGGAGACTCGATGGTTGGTGGGGGTACAGGTCGGCGGCGAGCCCGAGGGGGAAGTGAGAAGGGGCGGGCCTTCTCAGTCGGCTCGGGGGCTTCCCCAGAGGCCGAGCCTTCTGAGAAGTGTTCTAAGCCCTTCCCAGAAGGCGCGAGGCGTCTGAGAAGCCCCGCCGTCTTTGAGAAGGCCTTCTCCTTCTCACTTCCCCCCCTCGCTCGCCGCCTATAGGGTTCGAATGTCGCCACCCTATGGGAAGCGCGCCGATGCCGATACCGTGCCCTCGTCTTCTCCCCGTTTGGGACGGCCTGGCGAAAGGAGGACGCTCTGGAGAGCGAGGCCAGAGGACGCCCCAGCGAGGACGGGAGGAGGTGGTCAAGAAAAGGAGGAGCAGGCAGCGCAGTAGGTCAAGCACTGGCGAGGCGTCCTGGCTCGCCTCTAGGCCCGCCAACGAGTGTTCTAATTACCTCTTGTGGTCTGCACGGAGTAAGCTTAGAGCATTTCTGGCTGAGACCGTCTTGTTTCGATGCATCGGTTCTAAGAGCATTGTCTTCGTGTTTGGAACATTTTTGTTACTGGGCTTCGCCCTCTCTCGGCCTTGACGTGAGGCCCCGCCTTCTGTTGCCCTCCCTCTCTAATTAATGCTGTACGCGGCCTGCTTAGCATCTATCGGAAGAGGTTCGCTCTCGCCCCGCAGATCAAACAAAAATGTTTGGAACATTTTTCTGGAGGAGGAGGAGGAGGCGGAGGATGAGGAGGAGGAGGAGGAGGAGGAGGAGGAGGAGGAGGAGGAGGAGGAAGCGGAGGCTCCTCCGACAAACGGCCTTCAAGAGGACGAGCTTTCCGAGAGCGCCCTGGGCGTCGTGACTGCACTCTTGACGGCACGGGCGTCTCCGTTATTTGAGCGGTCTAGCTGTGGCCCGCGGAGGGCCCCGGGTCGCCACGGCGGGGTGCGCCTCGGAAGTCTGGTCAGGACGCACTCCGCGGGAGGCCCTTCGAGTACTTTTTTTCTCCCGGGGGGCCCGCGTCGCCACGGCCAGATGCGCCTCGGAAGTCTGGTCTTGACGAACGAACAACACACACCCATACCCATAGGGGGGTCGTCGGGAGGAGGACTGGCTATGGGTATGGGTGCGGGTTGTCGGACCCTGGGGAACGCTCCCGTTCGAGCGGGGACCCCCATCCGACAACACGCACCCATAGCCCTCTCCGACCCCTCTATGGGTATGGGTGTGTGTTGTTGGTTCGTCAGGTCTGGACGCACACCGCGGGAGGCCTGCTGAGTACGGTAGGCTTGCGCCGTGTCGACCGGCGGCGACCCCGCCGCCGGCATTCAGCGTGGAACGCCGCCGACGACCCAGAAATGGTCGACGTTGAGCGAACTGGCGTTTCGGAAACGGCCGATCGTTCCAGGTTGCGGAGTCCCCACGGTGTCAGAAACCAACGCCGAAGTCGGCACGACACGCACGTGCCGAAGCTGCATTGGTACCGCATCTTTTCTTGCTCCTCCTGGATGGAGGATCGGGCGTTTTCAGTATTTGTTTCCTTCCTGGGGCGCCCTCGTCTTCGAGGTTCTGGCCAGAGCGCGCCCCAGGACGGGTCGGGCGTTCCGAGGTAGATCTGGATCTTCGGCAACTCGAAGGAATCCAGACGGCAAGCGTTTCGCCACTTGGTGCTCTTCTGGTTGCGGCCCCAGGGGCCATCGGCAAAGCAAAGTCTACTGCCCTCGCCTCTGTTGGAGTGAACGCGCCTTCACAAGGCCAGCAGCCAGGACGCTGCCGGCCCGGCGGGTGAGAGAGCCCTTGAACGACGCACCCCCGCACAGGCCCCATTCCCAAGAAGATGGAAACGGCACCGTGACGTCCCACGCGACACCCTGAGCACGCAGGGATAGTCGGGATGGCTTCGGACACCGCGCTTGTATGGCCTCAAACCGCGGGGCCAACGCCAAGCCGCCTCGGGGCCCCCTGGAACCGCCTCGAGACCACTGGGGGCTGGATACTCGATATCCCGCCTCCGCGCCAGGCGGCAGCCACTGCAGAGCCAAACCCTTTGGGGCAACCTCGGAGCCGGCGTGGGCCGGATACTTGCTACCGCACCTCCGCGCCAGGCGGATTCCTCTAGGCTGTGAGAGCACGCCGCCCGTGTCGAGGATTCAAGCCGCCGCTCCCGCGAGAGGTACCCGTGCCTTGAGTCCGAACTCTGGTAGAGACGTTTTGACAGCCACAAGACAAACCAAGGGACCCCGTCTCAGTGGCAGATCTTATTCCCCAGCGAAACCTACAATGGAGTCAGAGAAAACTCGGGAAGCAGGGTCGATCCGATCGATTCAATTCGATATCGTTACTGGCCGGCTCGATCCGAATCGATCCCGATATCTGACATCGCGACGATCCGCTGATGCGGCCCGATGGTTGCATGGCGTTGTTGCGCATCCTTACGCGGCCGATCCGATTCGATGTTGATCCCGAGCCCATGCAGCCCGATCCGACACGCATCTCGATTCGTTTCAGTGTCCCGATCCGATACTGGCTGCTGCGTCTGGGATGAAGGCCCGGCCCCGGAGAAGGGGCCCAGAGATCGCGGAGGGCACGCCTCGAAAACACCGGGCCTCTGGATGTCTGCCCGCCCCCCCCTGTGCTCTGCGTGCCGCTGCTTGGCAGAGGGTTCTTTCCAGGGCCTGCGTCAGTTCTCCTGGAGTTCGTTCGTTCTTTCCTGGAGTCGTTCGTTCGGGCCACGTGGTGGCTTCGAACGAGGAGTGGAGGCGGAGGCGGAGGCGGAGGCGGAGGCGGAGGCGGAGGAGGGGGAGGAGGAGGAGAGGAAGGAGGAGGAGGAGGAGGAGGAGGGAGGAGGAGAGGAGGAGGAGAGGAGGAGGAGGAGGAGGAGGAGGAGGAGGGGAGGAGGAGAGGAGGAGGAGGAGGATGAGGGAGGATGAGAGGGAGGAGGAGGAGGAGAGGAGAGGAGGGAGGAGGAGGAGGAGGAGGAGGAGGAGGAGGAGGAGGAGGATCGTCCTCCCTTCGCGTGTCGTCTTCCCCCGGCCGTGAGAGCCCACGCGGGCCTCGCGGATATCGACGTCCGGCTCTCGAGGGCGTGCCGCTCGAGGCGGGGGCCGCGGGCTCGGGCCGCGATGTTGTGTGCGAGACCCTGTGCGCTTTCCACTCTGCCACCTCCTCCCCCTCCTCCTCCTCCTCCTCCTCCTCCTCCTGCTCCTCCTCCCCCTTCCTCCCCCTCCTCCTCCTCCTCCTCCTCCTCCTCCTCCTCCTCCTCCTCCTCCTCCTCCCCCTCCTCCTCACCCTGCCTGCCGCAGGAGGAGGAGGCCAGCAGCCCTCCATCCGCCTCCTCCTGGGCTAGTGTACAGCCCGGCTGCGCGCGCCGCAGAACGGCTGCGCGCAACGCCCCGCTCAGCATGCTGGGGCACGGCGGAGGCGCGGGCCACCAGCTCGGCTCGTGAGCCACGCCGAGCGGCGCAGGCAGCCGCGCCGCGGGCGCTGAGCGCCGGCGGCTGAGCGCGCGCGGGCGGGGGCGCGGGACGGCCGCGAGCCGCCCGCCGCGCGCGGGCGCGGGTTGCGCCCGAGACAGGTGGGGGGGCGCCACGGGCGCCCCCCCCCACGTCAAGAGACGTCCCAAGAGACGTCCTCCTCCTCCTCCCTCCTCGTCGTCCTCCTCCTCCAGATCGAGGGGACCGATGAGGAGATTCCTCGGGAGGGAAATCCCGGACGCAGATTATCGTCGATTCCCCGGGAGCATCTGAAACACATTGGAGGTGGAGGGGAAGACGAACATCCAGGGAACATGGAGGATGTGGAGAATGCAGGGATTTGTGTCTATTTGCTCGTGTGTCCCTGGGCCCCTTCGATCCCACCTCCGAGGTCTGTGCGCATCCGCGCGCCGCCCCCTCGAAGTGCCGTGCGCCCCGACGAGCCTGGGTCCGAGGCAGCTCGACCTCGGCAGCTCAAGCCGAGAACGGATGTGTGGCGCCCTGAGCTCCGACGGCGCCAGGACGCTGGGCATACACACGCCGACGCGGCGGGCCCGGGCGAGAGCTGGATCGAGACGCCCATGACCGGAGGCCTCTCCAGAGCTCGGCCCCTCTGCGGCCGGGCGCGCGGGCCCTCCACACGTGTCTCCGGCGCGGGGCCTCCAGACATGCCACACGTGCATCCAGCCAGGCGTGCTTCCAGATGCCTGGTAGCTCGGCATCGCTCGGACGTGTGCATTTTTCCTTCGGCGAGGGCCATCGAGGAGCATGTTTGATCATTTGGCGAAAAAACCACGCACAAAACCGACAAAAAACACAGGGGATGGACGTCCGAGCGATGGCCAGGGTGTGCTTCCAGATTCCTGGTAGGCGGTGGCATCACCGTGCCGGTTGTGGCAGTTGTGGTGGCCAGGGGGGGCGGGTCGGGGGTCGATCTCGACGGGATTGGTGCCGTCCCCGGGAGCCGACCGTTTGTGTGCACGGGCTGTGAAAGCCGGTACCTCCGACGTCTTGAAGAGGTACGGCGGGCGTGTTTTCAGGATTTCGTCCTCCTGGGTGTCGTTCGCGGACTCCTTGGGCCCCCTTTGACCACTTCCGGTTCGTGGGTGGACATATCCGTATGCGCGGCCTCGCGGGCTGGGCTCCTGGGTAGCGACCCGGCGGAAACGGCGCTTTTTCGCGGACGTTCCGCGCGACGCGTATGTGCGACCGCGTATTTGCGGGATCGCGCCCAGAAACCTAGACCGCGAGCGCGCGGGTAGGCATACGTTCGCAAACTCGTGGGGGCGGAGGAGCAAGTCATTCTCTGCACCCCAGTGCGCAGCTGGACGGGGCCCTGCTCCGTGTTGCCCGCGCGGGGCGACGCTACGCCATGCGCTTCAAACACACATGTTCGCCGCTCGCGAAAGCACGCGGGCCGGGATGAACACACACACCAGGTCTGGACGGGGCCCTCCCGCGGGCCGGGCGGCAGGCGTCTACGAGCACGTCCTGGATGCGCGGGGCGCGCCGCCCGAGCACCTGCCCGAGGCGGTGGCGCGCGAGGTGGCGGACGAGTGCTCCCACAGGCGCTGCGGGGCGGGGGGGTCCCAGATCATTCGGCGTGCCTCGATTATCCTCAGGGCGCGTGTCAGCCCAAGGCAAGTGCGTGGTCCCCTCGCTCAGATCTGCCGTTGGCACGCAGCCTATGTCGGCCCCCATCGGCACCGCCTGCGTCGTGTCGAAGCGCTTCGGTGGCCAAGCACACGCTCACGCTGAACACACTCTCTGCTTTTGGGGACCACCGAGTAGCGATCCAGAAGAGCACCGTGCTTCTGTCCAGCTTGTCGGCCTCTCGCCAGGCCGTCGCCCTTCCCTGGGTCCCTGGGAACAAAAGGCTGCGACTTCCGGACACCCCGCCCGCATTGCAGCAAAAACGATACATCGGATCTCTAGGGTCGCGGGCTCGATCGGAGGAAGGATAGCGACGCCACGGCCACCAGCGGACCATCCTTCAGCCAGGGTGTCCGCGGTCCGAGGTGCCTCCCCGAGCCGCGGACTGGCGATGTCTCGAGCGGGACGCCTCAACCTAGGTGTACACACCAGGGGAGCCTGCGTGGAGCCAGGGGACGTGAATGATCCACCTCACCGACACTTGCCGAGCCCGCCCGGGGCCCAGGATCGGTGCACACGTGCTCTTGGCTTGGCCAGGGCGGCGTATTCACCGAGCCTGAGCTCAGGAGCGGCCCGGCCAGGACAGGATCGGTGAAGTGGGTAGTCGACGTCCCCCCATCGAGGGCTCGCGAGGACTCGAGGACCGAGGAGTCTGGACATGTTGTTCTTGTTTGTTCCTCGGCAGGCCTTCCTGCCAACGGGCGCCCGCCAGCAGGCACCTGCCGGCAGCACGTGCTCCCCTGGTATCTCTTGCGTGTCCCCCTGGACTGCCCCCCGGGACCCACCGAACAGTGCCCACTTCGACTTCTCCGATCCGATTCGGTTTCGACGGATTCCGATGCCCATTCGATTCGATTTCGGATTCCGGTTTGGATCCCGATGTCTCAATGGTGGCCTTGCTCGCCGGCGGGCTTCTGCCAATCCGAATCCCCCCGACTTGGCCGCCGATGTCCGCCGGTCCGATGGATTTCGTTCGCCGATCCCACTTGTCGATTCGATTCTGGGCTCTCCTGCAGAAGCCTCCGGCCACAGTCAGAAGTCGGGAGGCGTATGAAACGTGTGCCCCTGCGTCCGTCGATTCCTTCTACGGCAGCGTGTCCCATCGTGTGTCTCCCGTCTCACCTGGTACCTTTGAGACGACCCTTGGCCCGATGGCTGTCGCGCCACTCGGCATCAAGGTGGCCTCGGACAGCGTCGGACGGGCTCGGGCAGGCAGGCTGTAAGGCGAGGATGACGTCACGGAAGGGGACGATCTGCCAGGGCTCGTTCAGGCCGCGCTGGAGGGTTCGCATCGCCTCGGGCAGCTTCGCACCGCCTCGGGTGGCGTCGGACATGAGGTGCATCGACGGGCCCCGCTGGAAAGGGGCGCCCCTCCTCCTCCGCCTCGCGCCCCCGCCCATCTCGGATCGCCTCGGACAGCTTCGGACCGCCTCGCATGGCTCCGGGCACGGGGTGCATCGACGGCCCAGCTCGAAATGGGGCCCCCTCTCCCCCCTCCACCTCGCGCCCCCGCCTCTCCCCGTTCCTCCCTCTCCGCCCCGCCCCTGCCCCCATCCCCTCGCCGGCGGCGAGCGAGGGTGGAAATGAGAAGGAGAAGGCCTTCTCAGGCGGCGGGGCTTCTCAGAAGCCCTCGCGCCTTCTGAGAAGTTTTCTGTGTCTTCGGGGACGGCTCAGAAAGCTCCGTAGAAAGCCTGGGGGCTTCCGAGCCTTCTGAGAAGGCCCGCCCGTTCTCACTTCCCCCCGGGCGCGCCGCCGACCTCGCCCCCCGCATCCAGAGAGGCCTGTGGCTTTTCCTCCGAAGCCCATCAGAGCTTTTGAGACACAGCAGCAACTCTCGTGGACTCCAGATCCCGCTTGAGATAATCAAGAACCTGGACTGGACCCTGGGCATTCCCTCTGGAGCTCCCTCTTTGTTCGTGGAGCCTCCGTATGAGTTGACCTGGGCTGCTGCGCAAGATCTCGCTTCGGCCGAAGTCCCTTCTGCATGCCTCACGCCCTATGGCAGGGGGTGCAGGTGCAGCAGCAGCGACGAGGGACAGGCGGCCCGTGGCTTGCCGGCCCCCTGCCGCCCGCGGCGTGCGCAGCCGCCGCCGCCCCGTGGGGGCCCCGTGGGGGCCCAAGGGGTCCGCCCCGACCCTCTCGCATCTCCCGCGGCTCCGCGGTGGGCGAGGCCACGGCCCGAGAGCGCACGGCCCTGTGACGAGCGCGTCGAGCCGGGCCCACCCGCGGAGCGAGCAGCACGGGCAGTGAGCGAGTGGCACCGGGGGTGCTCCTCCTGTCGACGCGCGGATGGGACCCAGACATGAGCCCGTCGCGAAAAATCAGGACGGGGGGGTTTTGGCCATTTTCGGCCCCTCGGGGCCCTCGCCGGGCCCAGGGACCGTCAAAGAACGACTCCCGATGACAAACCAGCCCCGGGGAAAGGGTCGGGACTTCTGGGGACGCCGTCTTGAAAACATCGGGACGTCGTAGGTCTGGGAACGCGTCGAGCCGGGCCCACCAGCGGAGCGGGCAGCACTGGCCGCGAGGGAGTGGCACCGGTTGTGCTCCTCCTCTCGGCGCTCGGATCGGAGGGCGCCCCTCCCTCTGGCATGCTCTCGGGTCGCACCAAGGGGGGCCGCGAGCTGCCGTTGATCAGGAGGGGAAAAAACACGCAGACACAATTAATCGTCGATTTCCAAGAAAATATGGGAAAATATGGGAAGTGGGGGGGAAGACAGAAATTCCTTAAGTATGAGAAAACATGGGGCATCCTTTTATTTGTGTGTATTTATTTGTGTGTCCCAGGGCCCCTTCAGTTGAGGACGATCCCGGTGGCCCCCCCCGGGGGCTGCCTCGACGAGGCGGACGTCAGACACCCTAGGTGGTCCATGCCGCGATCTCCGACGATGCTCGGCCACGCGCGGAGAGGGCGGTAGGGGGGAGGGGGGACTGCTTCTTCGAAGGAGGCTGCTTCCTAGAAGGCGCGGGCCGTGTCTGTGGATGTAGGGCCGCCGCCTTCTAAGGAGCAGCCTCCCTCTTGCCTCTGTTCGAGACGTTCGGGGTCTGGAGAGACCTCTCGGCCAAGCCAGGCGCTACGCCGACGCGCTGGACGCCGCCCTGGTGGGCCCGGGCCTGTCCGTGCTGGACATCGGCGGGGGCGACGGCCACATGGCCGAGCGCCCCGCTCAGCGATCCCCGTGGCTGGGCGGGATGGGGAGCGCTGGGCTTCGCGGCACCAGGGGCGGGCGCGCCGAGGCAGGCGGGGCCCCCCCTGGCTCCGCGGGGCCCCGCTGCATTCCAGACCTCCACCGCATGCGGAACACACATCTGAGCTGGGGTGTCTCTTCGCCGTCTTCGGCCTCGGGGGGCGCTCGCCGGGCCCCAGGCCGTGGGAGAGAACGGCTTGGGGGGAAGGCCGTCCTTGCAGCAAGACGGGGTCGAAACCTCTGGGGGCCCTGTTTGAGAAAAGGAGGGGGGAGGGGGGGGAGGGAGGGGGGAGGGAGGGAGGGAGAGGAGGGAGGGAGGGAGGGAGGGCGGGAGGGAGGGAGGAGGGAGGGGGAGGAGGGAGGGGAGGAGGAGGAGAAAGCGGAGGTGGAGGAGGGACGAGGAGGGAGGAGGAGGAGGAGGAGGAGGAGGAGGAGGAGAGGAGGAGGAGGAGAGAGGAGGAGGAGGAGGAGGAGGAGGAGGATGAGGAGGAGGAGGAGGTGGAGGAGGACGAGGAGGCGGAGGAGGAGGAGAGGAGGAGGAGGAGGAGAGGAGGAGGAGGAGGAGGAGGAGGAGGGGAGGGATGAGGCGTATCAGTAACAGGAGAAGGGGGAGGATGGGGCTGGAGCAGAAGGAGGAGGAGGAGGAGGAGGAGGAGGAGGAGGAGGAGGAGGAGCTGAAAGTGGAGAAGGTGGGGCCGCTCTTGTCTCCCCAGTCGGCGGCCAAGGTGGTGGGAGGCTTCTGGCCACACGATCTCGCTTCTGGAGGCGGGCCGTGGGCGTTGCCCGCCGCGCCCCCCCCCTTTCTGCCTCCGCGGTGCTGGCGCGGCGCATGCCGCAGGCGGTTTGTTGGCGCCAGCGGCGGTGGCGTTGCGATGGCGTGGCCGCGGCGACGAGCCGCCAGGAAGGAAAGGGGTCCAGGAGGCTCTGTGTCGTGTCCGGCCTCCCTGGGGCCCTGCCTGAGCTCCGGGGCCGTCATCAAAACGACTCAGGATTCACAGCACGTCCATGGAAAATGCCCCGGGGCCACATCAGATGTGCTGTATTGTTTTCCCAATCATCCTGTGGTGTTGGGTCCTCGTTTTGAAGAGACGGTCTCCGCGTTCCTCCATCTCCTCCCGCCTCCTCCCTCCTCCCCCCTCCCCCTCCTCCCTCCTCCCTGCATTTCACCCACCCAGTACAGCGTTTCGTGGCCCCATAAGGCGCTTTACCGAAGCCCCCAGCGGGACCGCCCGCATGCGTCAGCCATGGCCCCATAGGGGCTCCACCGAAGGCCCTAGTTGCACCGCCCGCATGCGTCAGCCACCACCCAGTACAGCGTTTCGTGGGCACATAGAGGGCTTCACCGAAGGTCCCAGTGGGACCGCCCGCATGCGTCAGTCACCACCTTCCGCAGCGTTTCGTGGCCCCATAGGGGGCTCCACCGGAGGCCCTAGTGGCACCGCCCGCATGCGTCAACCACCACCCAGCACAGCGTTTCGTGGCCCCATATGGGGGCTCCACCGAAAATCCCAGTGGCACCGCCCACATGCGTTTGCCACCACCCAGTACATCGTTTCGTGGTCCCACAGGGAGCTCCACCGAAGGTCTCAGTGGCACCGCCCGCATGCGTCAGCCACCACCCAGTAAACCGTTGCGTGGCCCCAAGGGGAGGTCCACCGACGGCCCCATTGGCACTGCCCGCATGCGTCAGCCACCACCCAGCACAGCGTTTCGTGGCCCCACAAGGGGGTTCCACCGAAGGCCCCAGGGGCACCGCCCACATCCGTCAGCCACCACCCAGTATAGTGCTTCGTGGCCCCACAAGGGGGCTCCACTGAAGGTCCCAGGCGGACCGCCCGCGCTCCGTGGCCCCGTAGGGAACTCCACCGAAGTTCCCAGTGGGACCGCCCGCATGCGTCAGCCACCACCCAGCACAGCGTTTCGTAGCCCCGTAGGGATCTCCACAGAAAGACCCCAATGACACCGCCCGCATGCGTCGTCCACCACCCACATTGCATTTCGCGGCCCCATCGGCACCGCCCCAGCGGCACCGCCCGCATGATCCCCCCCAAACCCAGTTCAGCGTTTCGTGGCCCCGTAGGGGGCTCCAGTGGTCCGCCCGCATGCGACTCCCCACCCAGCAGTACAGCGTTTCGCGGGCCTATAGGGAGCTCCACCGAAGGTCCCAGTGGGACCGCCCGCATGCGTCACCCCCTCCCAGTACAGCGTTTCGTGGCCCCATTGGGAGCTCCACCGACCGCCCCAGCGGCACCACCCGCATGCGTCGGCCACCACCCAGTAAAGCGGTTCGTGGCCCCGTTGGGAGCTCCACATGAAAGCCCCCCTGGCACCACCCGCATGCGTCAGCCACCACCCAGTACAGCATTTCGTGTCCCGATAGGGAGCTCCACCGAAGGTCCCAGTTGGACCGCCCGCATGCGTCCGCCACGCCCAGTACAGCGTTTCGTGGGCCATAGGGAGCCCCACCGAAGGCCCCAGTGGCACCGCCCGCATGCGTCTCCCCCACTCATTACGGCACGTCCCTCACGCGTTTCGTGGCCCCATAGGGAGCTCCACCGAAAGCGGCACCCACAACGCGTTACTCACAACTGCATCTGCTTGGGTACTTCGCCCGGATAATTACGCGGTGCCCCCGGAGGTCCCGACTCGCGAGGCCGGCTTTTCGTTCTGAGCCGGTTTCTGATCGTCCCGCGGCCCAGAGGCAGCCTTGGGAGGCCGAAAGTTGAGAAAAGCGTATGTGTTTCGCCGCTGTTTTGTTTCCAATCATGCTGTGGTGTTGGGACTTCGTTTTGGAGTGACAGCGCCCTGCGTCTCCTTCCTCCTCCATCCTCCCCCTCATTTCCTCTGCCCTCCGCATGTGTCTGTTTCGGCACACCCAGTACAGCGCTTCGTGGCCCCATAGGGAGCCATCCAGTACAGCGCTTCGTGGCTCCATAGGGGGCTCCACCGAAGGTCCCAGTGGCGGAGCTCGCATGCGTCCCTCCCCCCTCCCCCCCAAAGGGAGCTCCACCGAAGGTCCCCCCCGCCCAGTCCAGCGTTTCGTGGCCCCATAGGAAGCTCCACCGAAGGTCCCAGTGGCGGAGCTCGCATGCGTCTCCCCCACCCAGTACAGCCTTTCGTGGCCTCAGAAGGAGCTCCACCGAAGGTCCCAGTGGCGGAGCTCGCATTCGCCGCAGCGCTTTGTGGCTCCATAGGGAGCTCCACCGAAGGTCTCAGTGGCGGAACTCGCACGGTCCCCCCCGCCCAGTACAGCGCTTCGTGGCCCCGTTGGGCTTCCACCGGAGGTCCCAGTGGCGGAGCTCGCATGCGTCTTCCCCACCCAGCACAGCGTTTCGTGGCCCCATTGGGAGCTCCACCGAAGGTCCCAGAGGCGGACCTCGCATGCGCCCCTCCCACCCAGTACGGCGTTTCGTGGCCCTATATGGATCTCCGCCGAAGGTCCCAGTGGGACCGCCCGCATGCGTCAGCCACCACCCAGTACAGCGCTTCGTGGCTCCATTGGGAGCTCCACCGACCGCCCCAGTGGCACCACCCGCATGCGTCATCCACCACCCAGTACAGCGTTTCGTGGCCCCATTGGGAGCTCCACCGAAAGAACCCATTGGCACCACCCGCATGCGTCGTCCACCACCCGGTATTGGATTTCTCGGCCCCATTGATTTGGAGCTTCACCAAGCCCAACTGGGACCTCCCGCATGCGTCCCCCCCGCCTCCTGGTATAGCGCTTCGTGATCCGGTAGGGAGCTTCAGTGGTCCGCCCACATGCGACTCCCCACCCAGTACAGCGTCTCGTGGGCCCATAGGGAGCTCCACCGAAGGCTCCAGTGGCACCGCCCGCATGCGCCCCCCCTCCCAGTACAGCGCTTCTTGGCCCTATAGGGAGCTCCACCGAAGGCCCCAGTGGCACCGCTCGCATGCGCCGGCCACCACCCAGTACCGCGTTTCGTCGCCCCGTGGGGAGCTCCACAGAAATACCCCAGTGGCACCGCACGCATGCGTCTCCCCAAACCGCCCGCATGCGTCTCCCAAAACCGCCCGCATGCGTCTCCCCCACCCATTACGGCACGTCTCTCACGTGTTTCGTGGCCCTATGGGGAGCTCCACCGAAAGCGGCGCCCACACCGCGTTACTCACCACTGCAGATGGCTGGGTCCTCCGCCAGGATGATTCTTAGAAGGTGGGGGGCCTTTCGCAAAGGCGCTGGGAGGCTTCTGAGAGGCCTTCTCAGAGGCCTCCCAGACCTTTCCAAGAGGGCCCCTGCCCTCTGAGAAGCACCCCGCCTTTCAGCAGGCCACCCCCGCACCCTTGCGCGCGCCGGCAACATCCGGGGCGGGCATGTATCCATAACCGCCGCCAGGGGCATCGATCTTCGGGGACTCCGGCAGGCGGCGGGTTCGGAGATATATTGGGCCTCCCCGGTTCCGAAGCTAAAACGACGCGAAGATCGGGACAAAATCGGATCGGGATAACTCGAAATCTCTGAGAATCGGCGGGTTTGGAGGATGTATTGGGCGCCGCGGCCGCTCCAGAGCGTTCCCGAACGCTCTGAGAGCGCTCCGGAACGCTCTGGAGCGATTTATTCCGATCCTAGCCCTGTTTTGCAGCACCATCCTTATCTGCCGCCCGCGGGGGGTCCCCAGCTTCAAGACGTCAGTTCCCCAGGCGGTGGATGTGGATAGATCTCCCGCCTCGCGCAGCAGGGCACGCCTCTCCCTCGAGCCGAGACGACGGCCGCCCTGCTCCTCCTCCTCCTCCTCCTCCTCCGCCTCCTCCTCCTCCTACACCTCCTACAGCTCCGCCTCCTCCTCCTCCTCCTCCTCCTCATCCTCCGCCTCCTCCTCCTCCTCCTCCTTCTCTTCCTTCTCTTCCCTTTGTGTTCCCGGGCCACTCTGTGACCAGCAGCGTCCGGCAAGGTGATCCTGGCCCTTCGCCCTCCCCCGTCAGCACCGCTCGAACGGGCCCAGCCCGGGAACGTCGGGAGGGTGGCGCTCAAGTCGTCCGGGAGAGGTCTTGAGCGCGGCTCTGCCGGAGCAGTCGAGCTGCCCGGGCCGCGTCTCGGCTGCTGGCGTGGGCGTCGGCCGCCGTTCGCCCCGCGCCGCGGCGGGCGAGAGCAGGCAGGCAAGAAGGGGGGGGACAGGAAGACGGCGAGAGCGAGAGACAGGGGCGACGGGTCAGGGGCTTACAGTGCTCGCTGGTTCTCGCGTGCAGGAGTCGGGCGGCGGCAGGCGCCACCACCAGGTCCTCCGCAGCCGTCGAATCGACGCTGTCCGGGGCGTTTCGTGCGCTGGGGAGGTGGGGCGACGGGAGCGCGGACGCGGCATGGGCGGCAGCGTACTGATGCAGAGCATCACGCTCGTTGCTGCCGTTTGTGGAGCAGCACACTGGCATGCGATTTCTCGCCCCAACTCCCCGGGTTTCGCCCCCATAGCCCTGGCCGCTTCTCAAGCTACCCCAGCACAGCGCCCTAACAGCAGCTCAGGCCAAGGGGCGGGTCGAGGCAGTAGCAGGTCGGCAAGTGAAAACGTGTATTCGCATGTGTTTAATGGCCTTCGAGCCATCCCGCCAACGTGCCTGGGTTGTGGGTCTGAAGGCTATTGGATGTTCGTTGGGATCTCGTGGGGTGCCTCTCGGAGGCCTCTTGGTGGCAGTTTTGAAGCCTCTTCGGGGCCGGTTTCAAGGCTTTTGGGGGCCCCCTTTGGGCTTCTTGGGGGCCTCTTGGGGGGCCTCTTGGAAGGCCTCTTGGGCGCCTCTTGGGGCGTCTTGGGCGCCTCTTGGGCGCCTCTTGGGGCCTCCTGGGGCGGAAGGCTAGGATTTTCGATTCGTGTTCCCTCTCTGGGGCCCCTTTTGGGGACGGTCTTGGTGCCCTCTTGGGCCGTCTTCTTAGAGGCGCTCTGAGGCCGTCTTAGGGGCTCTCTTGGAAGGCCTCGCGGGCCGTCTTGGGGGCGTCTTGGGCCGTCTTGAAGCGTAGGAAATAGAAAAGGCGAGAGCGCCTAAATCAGTCAAAAACCATGGGGAAATCAATGATTCGCCTTGGCGCCCTCTTGGGAGGCGCCTTGGAGGCCTCTTGGGGCATCTGGGAGGCCTGTTGGGCCGTCTGGGAGTCATCATGAGCGTCTTGAAGCGATCGTTCGGCGACTTGGGGTCCTCTTGGACCGTCTTCGGGGCCTCCTGGGGCCCTCTTGGCCAGTCCTGGGGCTTTCCTTGGGTTCGGACAAGTCATGCGACAAGCCGCGGGGGTTCCCAGAGGGCCCGCGGGAAGCCACGATAGATTTGACAATTCGGGGTCCGGACCCTGTAAAGGTTCCTCAGGTATGCACAAGGGACTCGGAACAGCACCCGAGGACAAGCCCACTTCGCACCCAGCGGCAAGGTGGCGGTTTCCTAGGGACTGCTAGGGAAGATGCAGCGGGGGCGGGTAAGAGTACAGCCACGTGCACCTTTGCGTATTTCTTACCAGGCATCGTGTGGCTGTATGGGCCAGAAAGGTAGCCGGCATTGACGCGAGAGCACGATTCCGGAATGATTTGTTAGGAGATCTCAGGCGGAACGGCTGCCGGACTGGGGAATCTGGGGCTCCCCGTCCCCCCTTCGTGGGACTCTTCGGGGATGTGTCCCAGAGAGGTTCGTCGGACGTGCCCCTGTCGAACCTCATCGGATATCCCCAAGCGGTGGGCCCCGGGTTTCTGGTCCAGTCGGAAGCTCACACATCGGAGCGTGAATTACCTACCCCGCTTTCGCTTCCAGGCAAAACCAAGTCATACCACGCGCCTCCTCGTCAAGCAGCCTGACCAGTACAGGCCGTAGTTTGGCATCGCTTGGTATCTCTTGGAAGCGAGGGTGGTCAAAAGCGAGGTAGGTTTGTTTGCCCCCTAACAAAGTCTGGGATTGGGGTTGCAGTGCCCCCGTTGGCATACGCTGCGTACGCACACTCACATGTTTTACTCGATGCGGCGATGGGTTACAGTCACTGGTTGTGTGAAGCTAAGTTCGGGGGTGGACAGAACCCCCAACAGTGACACGTCGATTAGTGAATTGTCCGTTTTCGGGTTCTCGAGAGGGCGCCGTGGCCGTTATTTTCCATGCTTGCGCCCGCCAGGTTTGGGCCTCACGTCGTTTTTACTAAACCACGTTTTGCTAAAGGGGGTTCTGTCAATCCCCGTCGGGATGCTGGCAAGGAGAGACAACCAGAGAGAGGTCAGTCGGTGCAGGGGAGGCTGAGGCGAGGAGGCAAAACGAGAACGCTAGGCCAGGGGGGAAAGGGGCGGACGGAGGAACGACAGGAACAGCACACATGTCTTCTCTAGCGCGCCAGTGGGTCACAGCCAGCGGTGACAAGTCGGGGGCCCCCAAACGTCGTGGTAACCGCACTGCGTGATGAGTCAGCGGGGAACCCCCGTCACCGCACGGTTTTGGGACTCGGGTCGTTCTCCGAGGACGTCTCGGGCCACCGGGGCCTATGAGGTCCCAGGGCCATGCGGTCTCCTGGGACTGCGAAGTCGCCGCACGGTCCGTCACCACGCGGCGGCGCGGCGCACACAGTCGAGGGAAGCGAGCGCGCGGCTGGGCCAGCTCACGCGGCGGGGGGGGCCAGGGATCCGCCCATAGTGGGTCGACTGGGTCACTCGCGGTGGGACGCGAGGGGAGGGGGGGGGAGGGGGCAAGCTAGGTGCGCTCGTGCCTCATCTGGCATCCTTTCCCTCCCTCCCATCCCCTTCCCATGGCTCTGGTTCTTCATTGTCTGCGGACGCATGTCGCAGCCCACCTGCGACTCCCACAGAAAGACCACGTCGTGGCATGCACACTCGGGAAGACGGGAGCTGCGTGCACAGGAGGCGCACGTGGCGGGTGAGCAGGAGGACGAGCGGGAGGGGCAGGATGAGGATGAGGGCCAACAGCTGCAGCAGCAGCAGGAAGAGCGGGATGGGGGGGGGGAGGGGGGCGGCAGGTGGAGGTGTGCAGTGCACCGCACGCGCGCGCACGCACTCCCGGCAGGTCGACGCCGAGCTCGCCAGCGCGGCCGCGCAGCGGCTCGGGCACGAGCGCGTCACGCTGCACGACGGCCGCCCGCCCCCCCCCCCGCGGCGCAGCGGGGGCCCTTCGGCGGCCCTCGCGTCGGCACAGCGCGGCCTGCCTGCGCCAGGAGAGCGGCGGGAGAGTGGTACCCAGACTCGGCCACGAGCAGAGGGGGGCAGGGGTAGGGGGGAGGGCTTCGTAGAAGCACCCTGCTTCTCAGAAGGCGCGGGCCTTATCTGTAGAGGCAGGGCCCGCGCCTTCCAAGAGGCGGCCTCCTCCCAAGAAGGCTTCCAGCCTCCCCCTGCCCCATGGTGTGCACCGTCAACGGACATCGGGCGACTCGAAACAGTCGAGACGGGGTTTTGCATCGTTTTGGGCCCCTCGGGGCCCTCACCGGGTCTCGGGACCGACAGAGAAAAACGACTCGGGATGAATAAGCGGTCCTGGGGAAGTGGCTGAGAAGTCGGGGGCCCGTGTCTCGACAGAGCCGAGGCGCAGGATGTTTGTGTACGTTCGTGCGGGGTGGCGCAGGGGAGCGGCAGACAGACGCCACTCTTCTGCATCGGCCACAGTGGTCCGAGGCACATCGAGGCTCGATGGAGGCTTTGAGCTGTTCCTGGCGCCTGTCGGGCTGCCTTCGTGGTCTGGCTCCGGCCCCTGCTCCCAGGCCTGCACTTCGGATGAAAACTGCTTCGGACATGCCTTTTCCGGTCTCTGGCGGACCCTCGCTGGGCCCCCAGACCGCAGCAGAGATGCCGCGCGTGCGAGCACTCTGGACGCCGGAAATGGGCACGGAAAGAATGGGTACAATGCCCAACAGCAGTTCCTGTTCGTTTTGAGCAGGATTCGCTGTCCACGCCGCCGCGGCCTGTGTCCATTCGAGACAGAAGGCCGCCTGCCCAACAGCGGCCGCTGTCGGTCTGGGACAACATTTGTTGTTGGGCACCGTACCCATTATTTCCGTATCCATTCCGGGCGTCCAAAGCACATGCTGGGGGTGTGAGGTGCGGCAGCGCGGGCCCAGCCGCGACCCGCGTGCGGGCGGACTGCCTCGGCCGGCCCGGCCTCCTCGTCGGCTCTGCTTCCGCGTGCCGTCGCCGCTCGGCCGTCACCACTCGCCCCCGATCGGGCGAGCGGTTCGCGGCGTGCGGTCTCGCGCGCGCACGGCCGTCGGGATCCGGGGCCCGTGCTCGTGAGTTGGCCCGTGTGGGCAGCCACTCGTGTCGCTCTTGACTGTGGCAGCGGAGGGGAGGGGGGGGAGACGAGGAGAGGGAGGGGGCGGAGGTCAGTGAAGGAGGAGGAGGTGGAGGAGGACGGATGAGGGAGGATGAGGAGGAGTAGGACGGATGAGGAGGAGAAGGCAAAGGAAGAGCAGGAGGCGGAAGAGGAGGAGGAAGAGGAGGAGGAGGATGAGAAGCAGCAGGAGGTGAAGAATGACGAGGAGTGTCAATCTCGGCTGGGGTAGTGCAGAGAGTCGGGATACAATCAGAAATTCGCAGAATATGACACCTGCAATGCGCACAAAGAGGGGGGAGGGGAAGAGCAGAGGAAGAGGAGGAGGAGGAGAAGGAGGAGGAGGAAGAGGAAGACGTGGAGGAGGCTCCCATCTCCCCCACCCTCCAACCCAAGCCTCCATGCTTCTCCTGATAAAGAGACCGACGCACGTTTCAAGGATGAGGTCCTTCGCGAAGGAAACTCATGGGCGAAACCTTCTCTCGACTCCCCCTCTCCCCCCCCTGTCTTTCACATTTCCCCCGTATCCCTCTCCTCCACTCCCCATTTCATTCCGTCCCTTCCGCTCCTCTCCTCCCCGTGCCGCCCTCCCCCGCCCCCCCGCAAACCCATTCTCCCCCCTCCCCCCTGGTCGCCATCCCCCCCCCTTCCGCCCCTCCCCCCATCCTCCCCCCTGTTCGGAGGTCTCGGAAGTTTTCACAGCTCCACGGGATCCTCCAGAGGCCTCCAGCGGTCTTCTGAAGATCCTGGGTGGGGGCATTCCGAGGCCCTTGGAGCCCCAACAAGGGCTAACCAAGTCCCCAAACCTCGATCCTTCCTTTATCGGAGGTGAAGGAGGAGATGGATGAGGGGGGGGGCGAGGAGGAGGAGAAGGAGGAGAAAGAGCAGAAGGAGAAGGAGAAGGATGAGGAGGTGGAGAAGGAGAAGGAGGAGGAGGCGGAGGAGGAGGGATGGAGGTGGAAGAAGAAGAGGGGAAGGAGGAGGAGGAGGGAGGAGGAGGAGGAGGAGGAGGAGGAGGAGGAGGAGGAGGAGCAGCAGCAGGAGGAGGAGGAGGCGGAGGAGGAGGGATGGAGGAGGAAGAAGAGGAGGGGGAGGAGGAGGAGGAGGAGGAGGAGGAGGAGGAGGAGGAGGAGGAGGAGGAGGAGGAGAGGGGCGGGAGGTGGGGAGGAGGAGAGGGCAGGAGGAAAGAAGAGGTTGGAGGATGGATCTGCTATCCCCCTGCCTCTTCTCTACCCCGCCCCCCCTGTCCCGTGGATGCCGCACCCCCCCTGCAGGCAGATCGCCGTGGCCCTACGCCGACGGGGCGTTCGACGTGTGCCTCTTCGTGCATGCTCCCTGCCTAGGCCAAGATGCTGATGATGCTGCTGCTGATAATGATGATGATGAGGAGGCGGAGGAGGAGAAGGATGCTGATCATTACGGTGCTGATGCTGATGGTGATGGTGGTGGTGATGATGATGTTCTGGTATGATGCTGATTATGATGAAGAGGCTGCTGACGATGGTGATGATGACGATGCTGCTGATGATGATGATGCCGATGCTGAGGATGATGATGACGATGATGCTGATGATGCTGATGATGATGTGCTGATGATGATGATTATAATGGTGGTTGTTTTGGTGATAGTGGCGGTACTGATGCTGCTGATGGTAGTGCAGATGCTGATGCCGATGCTGATGTTGCTGAGTATGTTGCTGCCGATGCTTATGATGAGGATGGCTATGGTGATGATGCCGAGGCTGATGGTACTGATGATGATGATAATGCTGCTGCTGATGATGTGGATAATGATGCTGATGATGCTGACGATGATTAGGATGCTGATGATGCTGATCATGATGATGCTGAGTATGATGCTACTGCTGCTTATGCTGATGCTTATGCTGATGAGGACTATGATGATTCTGATGATGCTGGTGAGGAGGAGGATGATGCTTATGCTGATGATGCTGACGATGATGATGATGATGATGATGACGATGATGCTGATGATGATGATGATGCCGATGCTGATGTTGATGATGATGCTGATGATGAAACTGATGATGGATATACTGATGGCGCGGATCGTGATGGTGATGATGTTGCCACTGACGATGATGATGCAGATGCTGATGCTGCTGTTGCTGCTGCTGATGATGGTTGTGGTCTCCTTGTTGCTGATGACGATGCAGGGGGAGGTGAAGGAGTTATGAAGGATGGGCGGATGGAAGGAAGGAAGAAAGGAAGGCATTCTGAAACCAGTGATGATGATGCTGATGATGATGCTGCTGCTGATGATGATTATGATAAGCAGGCGGTGGAGGTGGAGGAGGAGGAGGAGGACTGGCCACGCTGCAAGATGAGGATGAGGAATAATCGCAATAATAAGAGAACATGAATAGGACTATTCATAATAATAATAACAATAATAATACGTCTTCTAGTGCTCATACTGATCACAGTCTTCTTAATGCTAAACACATTACTTATGCTAACAGTGATCGTACTAAGGAGAAAGTGCGAGAACGACAATCCATATGATGGGTAATCGAAATCGGAGGATAATGGACGAGGCGGAGGAAGAAGAGGATGAGGGGGGAGGTTGGAGGGAAGGAGGAGTGGTGCGAGAAAGAGGATGATGATTGTCAGGGGCCGGCAGTCTTGGAGCCATGCAGAGGAGGCCCCCGAGAGGGGCCGCCCTCCTGCGATCCCCGCTCCCCCCCGCGTGTGTGCTGCCCCCTCGGGGCGCATCCCGCCCGACGCGTGCCGGTGCTCAGGTGCTGCACCACATCGGTTCCCCGAGCTCCCTGAGGCTGGCCCTCGCGGAGGCGGCGCGCGTGAGCCGGCGGCAGGCCGGCCAGCAGCCGCGGGGGGGCGGGGGGGGCAGAGATCGGGGCCTCCTCTTCCCGCTCGGACTCCTTCTTTGCCTTCTCCGCCTCTTCTCTTCCTCCGCCTCTCCTGCCTCCTCGCCCCCCCTTCCAACTCGTCCCCCCCCCTCCCCCCCTCTTTCCCCCGCGCCCCCTTTCCTCCAGGGTTTCGGGCACAGATCGAGAAGAGGACGACGACGATTGCCACCGTCGAGGTTTTCTGACGCTTTCTTCGGTTCTCGGAGGTTTCCCAGTCGCGGGAAGCTTTGCACTGGCTACCTTTCCCGCCGAAAGTGTTGTGGGGGTGCCCGAATTATCCCGAGCGGCCGCGGGAGGCTCGACTTGGCACCCGAAAGCCACTGACCCTCCCAGACCTCCAACATAGATGGTTTCAAAGCAGTCGCAGAGTTTAGCATCGCCGTCTTTTGCCTGCGGGTGCCCTCACTTCGGCGGCGAGTGAGGGGGAGGAGTGAGCAGGAGAAGGCCTTCTCAAAAGGCGGCGGGACTTCTCAGAAGCCCCGGCCCCCTCGGAGACGTTCTCTGCGTCTTCGGGGGAGGCTTGGACAACTTTTCAGAAGGCCCGGGTCCTTCCGAGTCTTCTGAGAATCAGAGCGTGAACTACCTACCCCGCTTTCGCTTCCAGGCAGACCCAAGTCATACCACGCGCCTCCTCGTCAAGCGGCCTGACCAGTGCAGGCCGTAGTTTGGCATCGTTTGGTATCTCTTGGAAGCGAGGGTGGTCAAAAGCGAGGTCGGTTGGTTTGCCCCCTGGAGAAGGCCCGCCTCTTCCCACTTGCCGCCCGGGTTCGTTCCCGATCGCTGGGCCCTGTGCGGCCAAGACGCGGAAACAAAGGGGCACTTGGGCTCAGGAGGGGCTCCGCTCTTCGGGCCGTTCTTTCTCTGCAGTCCTGGGTCGGGGAGCCCGTCCGTGGCCGAAGCTCGCCGCGGCAAGGGTCGCCCCCCCCGTGCCTGGCATTGCGATCCTTCCGCCGGCACGCCGACTGTACAGCCGGGGCCCTGAAGAAGGAACCCTTTTCGTTGGGGAGGGGCTCGACGTTCCTTGATTGTTCTACAGTTCGCCTTCTGTTTTCCTGAGGTTTTCCATGGGAAGTCGAAGTTCCACTTATGGGAGAAAGGGGCCCCGTTCCTTATGTAGGGTTCCTTAGGTCAACGCCCCGACTGTAGGACTTGGCAGCAGAACGGCTCGGGGTGACAAGCTTGGCCTTCTGTGTCGGGAGGCCCCCGGCACGTCGGACCTCTGGCCGGGAGACGGGGGGGGGGGGAGGCATCTCGAAGTTGGAGCTGGCTGGCCCTCTGCGGGCCCCTCGTCGCCACGGCCGGGTCCGCCCCGAGATCGCATGCTCGGGGTGCGCTCCAGGACGGGTCTGGGGGTCGACTCGGAGGGAGGGGGGCTCGATACCCCCAGACGTCGCCAAGACGTCACGACGAGCTTTGGCTCTCTGGGGCCTCCTTTGGGCCCCAGGACCGTCACGACGACCCGAGCCGAAGTTTGGGCCCAGCCCCACGGATGGAGTTGAGAGGCCTCGGGGCCAACGTCGTGATTTATGAACAAGCAAGCGGGTTGGATGTCTGCAGATGGAGTTGCGGTGTGGAGGAGGCGGCGTCTGAGAGGGAGCGGCGGGATGATACCTTCAGTAAACAAAGCAACTAGCACGCGTCGCTGATGCTGCGACCCTTTGTCAATCAAGTAGCGCTAGAACAGTCTTTATGTCCGCTATGGCGAGTGCCCGTTGGCAAAGTAGGAATTCCTTACGTCTTTTGAATTGTAAGATCCCGCCGATTTGAAATGCGCGCCATCGATCGGATTTCTATCGGATTTCTATCATTCCAGGTTGTCCAGAAAGGCTTAGACATTGCATCGGATGATGCTAGACAGTTGCGGCTTGTCTCAATGATTTGTAGACGCGTTACAGCATGTGCACGCGAGTCTGTACAAAGGAGCCGGACACCATCCGTGCAGCCGTGGAGGATTCTGTATGTATGCACCTATTCAGACACGTAGAGACACTAGCGTTGTGAATATGAATGTCATCGATGTAGTGACGTGAGAGTGGCGTGAGCGCGATTGTAGTAATCAGCGATGTGTTTGCACTAGTTGATGCAAAACAGGTGGTGCAAGGTCTTTAGTGCAAATACATTCGGTGCAAGCTATGTGGTGTAAACTATGCGGTGTACTATGTGGTGTAAGCTGTGTGGTGCGAACTGTGCAGTGCAACATGTGCGATGTGAGTTAAGTGGTGTGAGCTATGCTGCCCAAGTTATATGGTCTAAGCTACGTGGTGTAGG
The DNA here is from genome assembly GCA_963575745.1 of Prorocentrum cordatum. Taxonomy (NCBI): domain Eukaryota; class Dinophyceae; order Prorocentrales; family Prorocentraceae; genus Prorocentrum; species Prorocentrum cordatum. The sequence goes on along the minus strand of CAUYUJ010016857.1, from coordinate 189,028 downwards.
CTGTGCGGTGTAAGCCCTGTGGTGCGAGCTATGCTGTCTGAGCTGTGAGGTTGCAACTTTGTGGGAACAACCATGTGGTGCAAGGCATGTGGTGAAAGCTATGTCTTGTAAGCTATGCCTCCGCCCAGCGCACGAGGTTAGCGATTTTCATCGTGCCCACGGAGGATCAGCACTGGCGCCTCTTCGGCGCCGAGGCCTCCTTTGGAGCCCCGGGCAGGCACCCATAACACCGCCCGGCGCGGGCACCGGCGGCAGCGCTTCATGCCTATGCACGAAGGGCGCGATGGTGGAGGAGTCCAGGAGGAAGGAGGTGGTCGTCGAGCGGCTGAGGTTTTCGAGCGGCGGCATGGAATATAAAGAACAAGACAGTAATGACGACAGTTAGCGGCATAGCTGGCGGCCTGCCTGCTCCTCGAAATTGCCCAGCATCGGCTACACGTAAGAGCGACCCTTCGCTGGAGTGGCCTTCGGTGCGGGCCCACTGGGGCCCCCGATCGCCGAACGCGATGCGATGACAGCGGCAGCGTCCTGCGCGCTTGAGTTTGGCCCCCGCGCGGCCTCGAAGAAGCCGCGCACCAAAGGCCACCCTTACCCGGGGTCGCTCTTGCGTGTCGCCGCGCAGCGCCCCCTCCTGCACGGTGGCCCCATTCGCTACCAACGGTGCCCCCGTCTAGATAGCCCTCCGCCAGCGCAGTTTACCCTGCCTTGCCGCCGACGCAAAAAAGTGTAGCCGCGCAGCCGAGGACAGCCTGACCCTCTCCCCACGAGGGCTGCAGGGAGAGACGCCTGCGAGAGGGACGGGGCCGGCGCGGGCGGCGGCCTCGGCACGACGCCGCGCACGGCGAGGAGGAGGGAGGAGGGAGGAGGGAGGCGAGAACCCCCCCCGGCCTCGGCACGACGCCGCGCACGCCGAGGAGGAAGGAGGAGGTAGGAGGGAGGCGAGAACCCCCCATCGGTCGTTGAAAGTAGGGATTTTTGGATTCTAAGATTCCAATCTGCTTTGAGCGCCTTCCTATGTCAACGATCGAGTGGCTTCACCCATTCCGTCCTCTTCAGGGGGCGGGTAGACACCCAATCTATGTTCATCCTGCTTCATGTTCCTACCTACTTCTTCCGACCGATGGGTATCCCAAAACGACGACGACGTCATCGTCGCCGACTCCACAAGACGACGTCGTCGCCGACCCTTGCCCCTACCCAGCCCAGGGGCCTCTGAGAGCAGCAGGGTGTCGGGCCCGACGCCGCTGGCGTGCTGTGCCACTTAGGGCCACGTGGGCGCCCCGAGCTGCTGGGAACTCTGGCTCAGCCTGTGGTGCCGCCGGTGCTGGCCCACCGCGCCTCGGCGCGCCGCGCTAAGGTAAGGATCCGCGTCCCGGTCCCCAGGCGTCGACGTCCCGCGCCCTCCCCAGCTCGGGGGCGGCCAAGACGGTGATGACTGGGGAAGGGAGGATATCATGGCGGGGGCCACGAGATCTCGCCACATTTCGTGGCACCTCCTCTCCTTTCGCGACGTCTCGTGGCCCCCCCGTGGGCCGCGCACGTGCCTCGGGCCACGAGTTGCGAGGCCCGCTCTTGGACGCCCCCTCTTTGGACGCCCCCGACCAGCTCCCCGCCCCGCGGAGCGGAGCGGCACGCCAGCCGCTCGCGGGGCACACCGTGTCGCCGGGGGCCGCCGCCGCGTCGCGCGGAGCCGACGCTCCCCGCCGCTCCTCGGAGGCCCCGCGCCGCCGCCAGGTGCTCGTGATGGAGGACCAGCCCCGCGCCGCGGCGACCCCGGGCCTCCGCCGGTTGGCGGCCGCGGTGACCGCCGAGCACTTTCGGCCCTTCGGACAGGACGGCCGGCGGCCGCCCCGTGGCTGCTCTGCGGCCGGGGGGTGGGGATCCAGTTCGAGGATCGAGGGTCCGAGGAGGACAAGGCACCCACACCGCTACCCTTCCCTCGGTGTCCCTTGGCCTCCTGGGAGGCCCTCGTCGCCACCGCTGGATTCGCCTCGAGATCCTGGTCAGAACGCACCCCAGGGGAGGTCCGGGGAGTAGCGGAACGGGTACCCTTTGGTTTCCCCCTGGGATCGAGGACTTGTCGGTTCCAAGGACCTCCGAGGATCGAGGATCGATCGATCGAGTATCGAGGATCGATCGGCAAGTCGGTTTGCGGCCGTTCTTTTCGGGCGCGTCCGAGAGCGAGGTGATGACTAGGAAGGGGATACCGTGGCCGGGAAAGGAAGATCGAGGATCGAGGATCCAAGACCGATCGGTTTCAATGACCTCCAGCCGATCGAAAGAAACATAAGCAACAAAGCGGCTTGGCACCTGGGGCCAACACAGGCCCCCCCGGGCCGCCACCAAGACGGCCCAGCATGAAAAGCGGGCCCTGCGGAAATAGTGCGGACTTTCATGGACCCCGAATGGAACAAGTCAACGCATCCGATCTCAGGGTTCGAGGTTCGATGCAGGCGACTGACTGTCTTGAGGGGTGTCCGGAGCTGGTGCGCTATCCCCGATCGTCTTCCTCCTCCTGTGAGTCGTCCTGCTCCCGTGCTCCGTCCATGCACGCGCTCCTCCACCATAGCCTGGTGCGCTATCCCCCGATCGTCTTCCTCCTCCTGTGAGTCGTCCTGCTCCAGTGCTCCGTCCATGCACGCTCTCCTCCACCATCGCCTTTTTGCTGGTTCTCTCTCCCTCTCTCTCTTTCTCTCTCTCGCTCTCTCTCTCTCTCTTTCTCTCTTTCCCTCTTTCTCTTTTTGCTGGTTCTCTCTCCCTCTCTCTCTTTCTCTCTCTCTCTCTCGCTCTATCTCCTCCACGGCCCCCACCGCCTTCCGATAGGGAGCTCGCGCAGCATGGCAGAGTGCCAGGCGCCGCAGAGGCCGAGAGCGGCCAGGCACGTTTTGTTATCTACACATTCCTCTTCCTATATTTTTGCAACCTCCTCCTCCTCCTCCTCCTCCTCCTCCTCCTCCTCCTTCTCCTCCTCCTCCTCCTCCCCCCAAAAAAAAACTGGACCCCCGGGATCTGGGGTTCTCGGGCTCCCTTGGACGTCCTTGGAAAAGGTCACCCGGCTTGCCGGGTCTCCACAAACGCCTTGCCAGCAGACCCAGAGCGATCCGAGGGGTCATCAGAAAGGCTCAAGAGCGGCCCCAGGCAGCACAAGAGCGCTCCAAGAGGAACTCCGATTGCGTCAGGACGGCCCAAAAGACCCCCAAGGCACCCCAAAAAGCTTTCCAAGGGGCCTTCAAACCACAACAAATCGTCCCATTCCCTTTGTAAAACTTACAATCTTTGCATATTCGCCTTTCGGATTTCATCAGCTTTCAAGACGGTTTCAAAGCCCCCGAGATCGCCTCCAGACGCCCCAAAAGGCCCGCAAAAAAGCTTCAAGACGGCCGAGCCGGGCCCCACGATCGCCCACGAGAGCCCAAGACAGCCCATAATGGAACCAAGAGGCCTCCCAAGGGCTCCCAGCATAGACCCAAAAGGGCCATGGGAGGTCACCGGAAGTGCCCAAGATGGGTCCAAAGGGGGCTCAAGCGGGCCCAAGCGCCCCAAGACGGCCCAAGAAGGCCCAGGACGGCCCATGAAGGCGCCAAAGCGGCCCACGAGGGCCCCGAACACACCCCCACGATGTTTCCGAATGCCAACATAAAGACCCCCAAGGCACCCCAAAAAGCTTTCCAAGGGGCCTTCAAACCACAAAAATCGTCCCATTCCCTTCGTAAAACTTACAATCTTAGCATATTCGCCTTTCGGATTTCATCAGCTTTCAAGACGGTTTCAAAGCCCCCGAGATCGCCTCCAGACGCTCCAAAAGGCCCCCTAGAAAGCTTCAAGACGGCCGAGCCGGACCCCACGATCGCCCACGAGAGCCCCAAGACAGCTTCATAGTGGAACCAATAGGGCCGTGGGAGGTCCCCGGAAGTGCCCAAGATGGGTCCAAAGGGGGCTCCAGCGGGCCCAAGCTCCCCAAGACGGCCCAAGAAGGCCCTAGGACGGCCCATGAAGGCGCCAAAGCGGCCCACGAGGGCCCCGAAAACACCCCCACGATGTTTCCGAATGCCAGCATTCATTGATTTTGCTCCCATGACATTTCATATCGTGACCCAGTCGTTGAGGGTCTCGTGGCATGCAGCGAAGATGCCCGAGGATGCCCCGTACGAGTTGCATATGCATGTTCATACCCTTACACACGTAACATTATTTTTACATGTGTACGCTGTATACACATACAACAATGCAAGTATATTGTATACACCTAGACATGTATACGGAACGTGCATGCACGCGCGCGTGCATACATGCAGGCGCGCATGTTCGCACGCACGCATTCCGCTTGCGTGCAGAACTTAAAGGTCCAAGGTGCATGGCGCGCAGCGCCAATGCAGTCTTGTGTGTATATTTATATATATATATATATACACACATAGATGCAAACAACATAGCGACGCGAGGGTGCCGGGGCATAGGTCTAATGGTGCCGCGACCAGTCGCCGCAAGACTCGGCAGCGCGGGCTTCGCTGAGGAGTGGGGGCCGCGCTGGCCCTCGGAGCGAGGGTTATGATGTTCCAACCCACTTTAGCCTTGACCACCAGAAAGAATCTCGAGCATCAAGACACTACCGAAGCTGGATGTTTCTCACGTGTCGGGTCCTGGGAGGTGATGCTCGCTCGACACCGCCCTGGGATCGGCGCTGGGGCGCCCTGGCGGCGCCTCCGGCGCCGCCCCTGGCGCGCTCCGCGCGCCAGGGAGGGGGGTCCAGCGCCGATCCGAGAAATCCGCGCGGACCTCCGAGTTTTTATGTTTATGTCACTTTTGTTCCCCTGGCGATACTTCCCTGGGTGCCTTGGAATTATTTCGGGGCTGTGGCCCTTGAGCACGACGGGAGCAGTTTTTCGAGCGAGGGCCGCGGACCTCGGGGCCCTCGGCGCGGGGAGCCACGGAGAGAGGCGCTCGGTGCGGAGGGCGGGGCCGCCGGGCGCGGGCCCGCGCAGGCGACCTCGTGCGGCGGCAGCAGGAGAGCGAGGGGAGGTGGCCGCAGGAGGTCGTCAGATTTGGGGACCCCCCCCCCCGATGTTCCTTTCGGCGGGGAATACAGCCTCCCCCTCCTCGTCGCCCTCCTGCTCCTCCTCCTCCTCCTCCTCCTCCTCCTCCTCCTCCTCCTCCTCCTCCTTGACGACCTCCAACATCGCAGCTCGTGAAGGAGGCAGCGTGGGCACTAAAACTACTGCAAACATGAGCCTAGGAGGTCGACCGATCTCTTGGGTCGGCGCGGCACCGCCTGCGTGCGGCGCCTCCGGCGCCAACCCTGGCGCGCTTCGGGTGCCAGGGGAGGGGGGCAGCATATCCTTAGCTTAGCTGCCTCGATGCGCCCGGTTCGCACGTACCGTGTTCAAAACGTCCGTGCCAATATGTTGCGTGTTGGCTCAGCGTATCGGAGACCCACGTTTTCAGACTGCGTGTTGAGCTCCGTGTCAACACGCTGCGGGTTACGTGTTGCGTATTGGGACGGCTCAGAGTCTGTCGCAAGAGCGCCCGTGGTATGCCCTCAGCAACAATGGGGGGGTGTGCTAACGAACCCCCCCTCCCGAGATCACCGAACCCAACGTAGTTCTGGATAGCTTCTGCAAGCACAAGGTTTTCCGCCAGACCGACGCTTCGTTTGGAATCTTTCATGGGGCGGTCGTGGGAAGCGAGGGGGTCACAGGCGGCATGTTGAAGATTGGTAAGATTAAACGTTGTTGTTAGGGTGCGAGTCAGGATCGAAGGTCCCAGCGTGGTGAAGTTCTTTCGCGTCTGCAATGCCAGGGTATACCACGACGGCAAAAGGGATGATGCCAGAAGAGCACGGGGATACTATGGTGCGCATGGTTTTTACAAAGTTGGTGAACAAGCACAGGTGCCCAGGCGATCACCAGAAAAAACAGGGCGCCACACCGACGATCCAATATGTAGCGACGTGCGTGCTCGCGCTGACGTCGAGAATGTTCTTTGCAGGGGCGCGAGGGGAACGAACACCAGGCCAAGCTACTTCTCGGTTCCGCCGCGCTGGCGGTCCCCTGTTGCGCTGGCAAGCGCTTGTCTGAGCAACGCGCTCTGCGAGGGCATGGAAGGCGGCGAAGCTCCCTGCCATGCTTTGGCGGGGAGCGAGGGGGGGGAAGTGAGAAGGAGAAGGCGGCGGGACTGCAACCCTGCACTGGTTTTCACTTTTGGGGCCCCAAGGGAGGCCCTCATCGCTACCGCAGGATTCGCCTCGAAGTTCTGGTCAAAACGCACCCCGGGAGAGGTCTGGGGAGTAGCGGTATATTGGTACCTTTGGGTTCCCCCAGTGCCTCCCGCCGATCTCTGCCGGCAAGGACCCGGCCACGTTCATGCACAACATCCGGCCAGACGAGGACTGCGGGACTTGGGCATGTGCGCCCTCACGTCCTCCGCCGCCTCCTGTCCTTCGGATGGGGAGGTTGTGCAAGATCAAGTGGTCCCCCGAAGTCCGGGCACTTTCTTCAGGACGGGCTTTCCGTGCACGGGCTTTCCGTCCGGAGTCTTTGTTTGACCGCCCCAGGGCCCAGCGAAAAGCTTCCATTCCAAGAGGTTGGGTGCCTGGGAGGGGAGGGGGATTTGAAAGAGGAGAGCGAGGACGAGGACGGCGAGGTCGAGGTGGCGGAGGGCGCTCTCTCGCGGGGGTCACGCAGACTGCAGTGTCGTTCTCAGGGTTGAGCGTCGGGGCCAAGAGGCCGTTCACGGGTCGTCCGCATCCAGCGCCCTCTCATCTAGAGGAAGGGGAAGCGACACCACGACCATTCTCCAGGAGTCGACGATGCGCAAGAGCGGAGATGTCTCGAGCGGGGCAGGGGGGACCTCACCGCAAGGGCGACTCCCCCCTGGCTGTTTCGGGCTGCTGGTGGTGTCGCTTGTCGTTGCTCCTCTTTCAAGCCGTGTTCTATCCTTTTGGTACGGGGGTCATCTATCCTTTTGGTACGGAGGGGGAGGGGGGAAGATGCCGAAGGTGGAGGGCGGGAGCGACGGGAATGGCAGAGGAGGAGGGAACCATGGAGGCACAGCAGTACAGGCACAGGGAGCGACGAGAATGGCAGATGAAGAGGAGGAGGAGGAGGAGGAGGAGGAGGAGGAGGAGGAGGAGGAGGAGGAGAGAACCAGGGATGTACAGGAGGAGATGGAAAAAGAGAGAGACAGAGAGAGAGAGAGAGAGAGAGAAAGAGAGAGCGAGAGCGAGAGCGTCCGCCGACTTGCGTCATCAGCTTCGGTGCCTGGGCTCCGGGGGCCCCGGCGCCGGCGGCGGGAGACGCTGAGAGGGAAGGCCTGGAGGGAGGAGGAGGAGGAGGCCGGGCGAGGAGGACAGCGAGGAAGGCCGGGAGGGGTGGGGCGAGGAGGGCGCGGACGAGCAGAGCAAACGACGAGGCCGAGGACGGCGAGGAGGGAGGACGGCGAGGCCGGAGGACGACGAGGCGGGCGAGCGCGCGGGGCGGGGGCGCCCCGCGGCGGGCCGCAGGCCTGGCGCGCCCTCTTCGCGGAGGCGGGCCTGCGCGTGGCCGGCGTGCGCCTCCTCCCGGCCACCCTGCAGCAGCCGGCGCCGCCGCCTCTCCGTCCTCCTCCTCCTCCTCCTCCTCCTCGTCCTCCTCCTCGTCCTCCCCCTCCTCTTCCTCCAAATCGTCCTCCTCCTCGACCTCCTCCTCCTTCTCCTCTGGGTACGCTCCGCCTCATCCTCCTTCTCCTCCCTCGCTCTCTCGGCAGAGGAGGCGTGTGGCCCTGGGGGCAGGCAGATCGAGCAGTGGCGAAGCGTCCCGGCTCGCCCATAGAGCCCCACCAAAGAGTGTTCCGAGAGCCTTCCGTGGTCCCCACGGGATGGTCTTAGAACGTTTCTGGCGGAGCCTGCCTTGCTTTGACACATCGGGCTTGTGTTCTACAAGAGCATTGCTTTCGTTCTTAGAACATGTTTGGGTTCTATAAGAACATGCCGTGGTATGACCATAGGAATGCCGGGACGGTCGGTCCCTGCTCACGCACAGCCTCTGGGCACACCGGATGGGGAGCCGCCAGGGGGGGGGTGCGCGAGCCCGTTCGCGCCCTGCCCGTGGGGGCGCCTCGGGCGGTCCGCCGCTCGTCGGGTGCCCCTTGCCTCCTCTGGGGAGCCTCGTGGCCGCCGCGGAGGTACAGTCGAGGTCGATCAGTAGGTCGACCCTGCCAATCAAGGGTACCCTTGTGCCCTGTGTGTCGCGACCCGTGCCTCCTACATTCCTATGGCAATGTGGCCCTCGGAAGGGTCTTGCGTCCTATCGCGTGTCCTATCCAATCAATCCCGACTGTAGCAACCGTAGGAGGCACCCTGGCCTGCAGGCCCGGGTCCGAAGGTTTTCCGCCGTCTCCGGGCTCCCGGGGCCCTCCACGGGCCCTCGCTCGTCGGGTGAGCCTCGTGGCACCCCAGGCCCGGGTCCGAAGGTCTTTCGCCGTCTCCGGGCTCCGGGGGCCCTCCGCGGGCCCATGGGGACGGCCCCTGCAGCCCGCGCCGCCGCCTCTCCCTCGCTGCCGGCAGAGGGGCGGCCTCGGGGCCCGCAGGGGGCCCCCAGCGGCCGAGGGCTCGCTCCTCGCAGCTCGAGGGGGGGAGGGTGCGCCGCCACCCAGGTGATGCCTTCGTTTGGGGGCCTCGGCCCGCCGTCAAAGCATGGGCGAGAGTTCCTCCAGGACTGCGGGGGGCCACAGATGGGAATCTGAATGGGCGGGAAGTCGTCTGAATGTACACGTACACCTGGAATGGGAAAGCGGCTGTGGGATCATGGTTGGCAATTGCAGACGATGCATTTCGGGGAGACTCCGAGGACGTGGACCACATGAATCTCCGGATTGGCAGCGCTCATTCAGCAGATGTGGAAACACACATTTGGAAGCGCGACGCCCAACAGCGAACTCGAACGGAACAGTTACGAGACCGACACCAAGAACAGCGGCTACTCGGACCATTGCGACTCGAAATCATGGGCGCATTTCGTTTGAATAGCGACAGACAGAGTCAGCGTCGACGCAAAACGCGGCTAGTTCGAACATTGGATTTCTACGCTAGGGACGCCCATTACAAGAGAACATACCAACCGAATGCATCATGACACTCAGGAGGGTAGTGGGGACGATAGGGGTTACAAGAGGGGGAAGTTTTTGGAGCAGATGCAGCTGGTCAGCAATTTGGTCTCGAACGTTGGTAGGTACATGCTTCTCGCGTTGCAATTCGCACACACTGGAAAAACATGGCTTGTCTGGACGGTTCGTTCGTGCATTCTCTCTCTCTCTCTCGTGACATTCATGTTTCTCGTGCGCCGCATCCTTCAGTATGCTTTCACTGGTAAGCGCGCTATTGTTTCTTTTCAGACCCCCTTCCTTTTGCCTCTTCCCTTCTCCCCAACTCTCCTCCCACTTGTCTCCCCCGTCAATCCCGCCTCCGTCCTCCCTGCCCCCTTCCTCCCCCGTTTCTCCTCAGCGTCTCCCTTCCTCATTCCTGCTGCTGCTGGTTCTGCTCCTGGTGCTGCTGCTCCTACTCGTCTCGTTTCTACCCACTCTTATCTCCCCTGTGGCGGGCTGTGCCTACGCGAGCGGCGCTGACGGCGTCAGCTCCTCATCCTCCTTCGCTTTCTTCGTGATACACAGCGTGTGCGAATGGCTCGTGGCGTATCATGCCCCCCCCTTCTCATCGAATCTTGTCTTGCGATCCTTCTTTCATTCTGTTAGTCATTCACCAATCGCACAGCGATGGACAGCACATGCGCAAGAGAAGCGTCGGAGGAGCGCGGGGGGAGGAGCAGTGGGCGAAGCGAGGAGCAGCAGGGCACGGCAGGATCTGCGGCCGGAGCATTCTGCCACAGCAGGGCCTTGGCATCGCTCGGACGTGTGCATTTTTCATTCGGCGAGGACCATCGAGGAGCATCTTTGATCATTTGGCGAAAAAACCACGCACGAAACCGAACAAAAACACAGGGAATGGACGTCCGAGCGATGGCGAGAGGCGGAGTTGGAGCGAGTGTCCCTCTGTGAGTGACTTCTCCTCGCCCCACCTCCCGGTGCCCCACACGCTGTACGACCTGCGCCCGTCTGACCAGCTGATGCCGAGCTGACCCACCGCATAACAGGGCCTCATCACGCGACTGGCGTGGTCGACGGCGGAGAAGGCAGAAAAGAGCCACGAACCTTGAGCGCGCACGCAGGATGGGGAGGGGCGCCCCTCGTCCTCCTGTGTGGTGGCAGGTCGTATCTAGTTAGGAGTCGGCGTGCCTTTCGTTTCTGGCTCTTCTCGTCTCGGCCTCCACAGGGCTTGTGCCATCACCGTGCCTGGTCCAGGGACAGAGGCGATTGAATTGAGATGGAGAAGACGCATGCCCCCGACAATTCGACGTTTTCAACTCGTCTGCCCCTAGATCTCTCCAGCCGTTTGGACGGCCCCCTTGTGGCCCGGACACGGTTCTGGGATAGTGTAAACGACGAGTAATTGGAACGAATTTTCGGATCGACAGGTCTGGGCAGTGTACTTTCGTTGCGATCATGAAACCCGCACCCGTGCCTATTGTTCTTCGGATGCTGCTGGCCGATTCGTTTTCCCACCGCGTTTGGTTCTCCGTCACGGCTTGCGTATGTGACCGCCCTTTTCCTCTCTTCTTCTTCACAACGTCCGGCGCCTCCGTCATCCCCTCTGGATCGTTTTTTTCTGCTCCGTCGCTTCCTCCTCCTTCTCAGTCTCCGCTCAAGGATTGAGGGAAGAGGAGGAGTGAGGGGTGCGAGGAGAAGCAGCAGGAGGAGGCAGGAGGAGGGAGGAGGGCGCGGAGAGGACTTGAAGGAGAAGGGGGAGAGCTCCTTTAGGGAGGAGGAGGCAGGGGCTCCGAGCGTGGCCCTGCCTTGCTCCTCTCTGCCGGCCCCCTCCTTCCCCGGCCGGCCTCCAGCGCTCCGGCCAGCCTCCAGCGCTCCTCCAGCCGCGCGCGCGAAGCTGCCGGGAAGCTTCCACACGCTTGACGTGCCAGGCCTGGGCGCGGCCTGGACATTTAGACTTCCAGCGCATCGGCACAAGCAATACGGCCGTTCTTCTCCGATTTCGGCCTCCGAGGGGGGGCCTCGTCGGGCCCCGCGGCGGTCAAATGGCGGCCTGTGATGAAACAAGAAGGGTCGGGACTTCCACGGGCCCCGTATTGAAGGCATCGAGACACCGGACCTCCACCTCTGGATACCCAGACTTGCTGCCAATTGTTTCCAACCCTCCTATGGTGTTGGGTCATCTTTTCCTCTCAGTTGCGCTGCGTGTCTGTTAGCCTGCTCCCTCTCCCCCCTCCTCCCCCTCCTCCTCTCCTCCCCCCTCCTCGCATGCGGTACACCGGCGATCTCAGCACACCCCATCCACACGTTGGGTGCCACCCTGTGGGGAGCTCCACCTGCGGCCCTGGTGGGCGCGGGCGCATGCCGCCGCCCCCCCGCACACTTCGGCACACCTCTCACGCAGCCATCCTGGGGGCCTGTTGGAGGCCTATTGGAGGCCTCCTGGACACCTCTAGTCCGCGGGCGGCCCGTATGCACCGTGCCGCGCTGGCGTCGTCCGAGGCGTCGTCGGTCCTCGACCCAGGAACGGCATGGTGTGTAGTGTGGCGGCCCTCGGAGCCGAAAAACTATGCACCGTACCGCGTTGGAGCGTGGCCCGAAAGGGAGTTTAGGAAAAGGGGAAGGGGAAAAGGAGGAGGAGGAGGAGGAAAAGGAGGAGGAGGAAGAGGACGAGAAGGAGGAGGGGGAGAAGGAGGAGGAGGAGGAGGAGGAGGAGAAGGAGGAGGAAAAGGAGGAGGAGGAGGAGGAGGAGGAGGAGGGAGGAGGAGGAGGAGGAGGAGGAGGAGGAGATGGAGGAGGAGGAGGAGGAGGAGGAGGAGGAGGAGGAGGAGGAGGAGGAGGAGGAGGACATCGGGGCCTAGCCCGCCGCCGCGCACCGCGGGCCGCGGGGGGGGGGGGCAGCCCGCAGGCCGCAGAAGCCGGCCTGCACGCGTGCCGCCAGCCCGCGGCGCCGGCCCACGAGCCGGGCAGCGCCGACACGGCAGAGGCGGGGGGCCTGGGGGGGGAGGGCGGGCGCACCGGAGGCCCAGACCTCCGCCGTGGCTGGCAGAAGGTGCGTCAGACGATCGCAAACGTGGATCAGGGTTGGGGGCGTGGAAGAGCGACGGGTCCCGCTTCCACGGGAGATCGCGGAGTTCCGCCGCCGAGCGAAGCGGCACCGGCCGCATTTTGGGGAGGGCACCTCCCCCGATCCACGGATTTGGCGACCGCGCGCCAAGTCCATGGCTCGCTGATCCATGTTTGCGCGCTCCAGAGCACGGGAGTACGGACGCCCACGCCGAGGTTCTGTGGATGTTCTTGCTCCCAGGCCTCCGGGTGCTTCCCGGCAGCTGCACCTCGCCGAAGGGCGCAGTTGGTGCATCTCACGTCCCTTTCTCATCCTCCCCCCTTCTCTGCCTTTTTCGTGGCTCTCCTACGTTCAGCATAGTGGTGCGAGCCCCCCCCCACCCCAGGAATGGGAGAGAGGAGGGGCAGGAGGAAAGAGAGGGGAATGGGGGCAACATTGAATGAGCAGCCTGGTCCTGTATAGCGCAGTCCTTGGTGGAATTGTTGTCCGCAAAATTGCGCGGCGTCGAACTAGCGGGACGGCCGTGATTCAGCAGATGCGCGAGGTGTGAGGGATGTATCAAACTCTTGTTAAAACGCCTTCCAAAACCATCAGTTCCCGAAATCTTTGGAGGCTCCGACAGGTGTCCCGACAGATTCCTATTAGAAGAAATCGAACCCACATTGTGAACAGAGGGTGATTATGAAAACAGGTGTGGCAAACCAACCTGGATTGCGATGGTCCCAGCCCCCACACCATCTCCGCCAGATTGCTGAAAACTCGTACATGCAACGCAAGTGTACTCGCACACCAACAAGCAGACATGGGAGGTAGACGCCGAACCAAACAAACACGACATACACGAATCTAGTCTTGCATTGTAGACGCATAGACACAAGGGTATATAGACACAGACATGCATCAATCAGTCGTGAAGCAGTTGCCACCCTTGTGTCGAAGCTAGCGTCCTATAAAATGAGCTCGCAAATCCTGCGGCGCACGGGTCAATCCGGAGTATAGGTATTTCTCAATGTTTTAGCTGTCACATCGGCACTGAAGGCGAAGGAGCCCTGACCTCCCACGTGTGCGAAACACGCCGAGGTCTTTCGCCGTCTTCCGCCCCAGGGGGGCCCCCGTCGGGCGGGACCCAGGGCCGTCAAGACAATTCGGGGCGAACCGCCGGACCTGGGGCAAGGGCCGGGACTTCTGGGGGCCACGCGCTTCGGGGCCCAAGTGACGGGGGTTGATGCAAACCGGGGTCAGCCAGAGCGCCAGATCATACAGGGTCCTGCAGAGCGGGGGTGCATGTGTCAGTCACACGCAGGGGGCCCTCGAGGTTTCGAGGTTTGAGGTTCGAGGTCGACGCGCGGCTCGAGGTTTCGGGGTTTTCGGGCGTCTTCCTCGGTTCTCGGCGGCTGTCCAACCTCGGGATGCTCTCCAGTGGCTGCGCCTCGCCGGGGGCGTTCTGGGGGTACCCGGATCGTCCCGAACGGCCGCCGGAGGCCCGAGTTATGACCCGGAAACCATCAGCCACGCGCAGACGGGGGCAGGGGTAGGGGGTAGCGGGAAGGCTTTGTAGAATCACCCCTGCTTCTTAGAAGGCGCGGGCTTTCTATAGATGTAAGGCTGGCGCCTTTTAAGAAGCAGCCTTCTTCTAAGCAGCCTTCCAGCCTCCCCCTCTCCCTTGTGCGCGCCGCCAATGTTGGGAGACTTGCGCACCAGATCTCTGGTGAGGAGCAGGTGGCTGGGCTTCAGGCAGCGGACCCTCGCCGGGGATTGGTGCTGAGCACTGCGCCAGTTCGCGCACGTAGAGCTATGGGCACGGAGGAGGCCCATGAGCAGCATGTTCAGCAGGAGGAGCTGGGGGCGGAGGCGGGTGTACAGGGGCAGGATGGGTAGAGTGTATGAAG
>CAUYUJ010016857.1:90000-167500 GCA_963575745.1 Prorocentrum cordatum | reverse complement strand
CTCGCTTCCTGCGGGGCCCTCTCCGAAGCCTCGGGCCCCTTCTCAGGAGCCCCCCCGCCTTCTTAGAATGCCGCGCCCCTCGCCCCACCGCCCTGTGCGCGCCGCGAAGGAGTACGCCCCGATCTGCGAGATATTTGGCGCCTTCCCGCTGGCAAACATTGCCATGAACTGTACAGCGCCCGACACCGGCAACATGGAGGTGCTCGAGAAGTACGGCACGCCTGAGCAGAAGAAGCAGTGGCTGGAACCCCTGCTTGAGGGAACGATTCGCAGCGCGTTCGCGATGACAGAGCCTGGCGTTGCCAGCAGCGATGCGACCAACATCAGTGCGACAATTGTGCGGGAAGGGGACGAATATGTCATCAACGGGCACAAGTGGTACATCAGCGGCGCGTGTCGCCCAGAGTGTAAAGTTTTCGTATTCCTTGGGCGCACCACGGGCAGCCATGGCAAGCCGCACATGTCTCATTCCATGATCCTGGTTCCCCGGGATGCTCCAGGTGTTACGATTGTCCGTCCACTTGCGGTGTTTGGGCACATCCACGACCACGCAGAGATCGTGTTCGACAACGTCCGTGTCCCTGTGACCAACATCCTCCTCGGCGAGGGCAGAGGCTTCGAGATCGCGCAGGCATCGTGGCCGTAGCTGGGTGTTGCCGTGTCTCGTGGGCACCTCTCGGGGGGGCCCATCGGGTTCGTTGTGCTCCTGAGCAAAAGAAGAACGACCGACGATGGGCCTCGCTTGGGGACCGCGAGCACGTCTCTCCCCACTGTGTCTGGTCGCGCAGGGGCGCCTGGGTCCAGGCCGGATTCACCACTGCATGCGCACCATAGGAACTGCGGAGCAGGCGCTGGACTCGATCATACACCGCGCCCGGAGTCGCAAAGCCTTCGGGAAGGTTTTGGCGAACCATGACACGGTGAGACAGTTCGTCGCCGAGTCGAGGATCGAGATCACGAAGTCTCGCTTGCTGAACTACCTCGCGGCAGTGCAGGCCGACGACCATGGCTTCAAGGATGCCAAGGCATACATCGCGATGACCAAGATAGATGCGCCGAGGATGTGCTTGAAAATCATCGACGAGGCGATCCAGATCCACGGCGCACATGGCGTGAGTCAGGACTCTCAACTGTCAGACCTGTACACGCACGTACGTCACGTGCGCCTGGCGGACGGGCCAGACATCGTCCACCTTAACACAATTGCAAAGGAGGAGCTCAAGAGAAAGACCTCCGCACTGGGCGAGTGGGCCAGCGGCAGGAACGCCAACATCGAGAAGTACGGCAAGTTCCAGCACGTGGCCCCCGCCGCCGTGGCCAAGCTGTGAGTCACGGCCCAGGCGCCTGGGCACGCCGTTGCGGAGGGGCTCCTCGACGCAGCCACGGCGGCTGCCCCGCGCTCTGGAGCACCGCGCGCTCGCCCGCGGGAGTGGGGGGGCCCTCGTGCAGCCTGGTGACCCGCAGGGGGCGCACAGGCCCAGAGGGCGGGGTGGGGGCCAGCCGAGGAGGCCGCCCGTGCCTCCGCCGGCGCAGGAGCAGCAGTGGGCCTGCCTGGCCCGACCCGAGGCCCCTGAGATCCTGGCGTGGCAGTTTTTTCACCACGGGCTTTTTTGCGGAATTTCCGGCCCCGGGGCCCTCACAGAGCGATCCGGCTCGAGAAACGACGTGGACAAGATGGGGTCCGGGCCCCCGGGCGCGATGTGCTGCGAGGTTGCAATTTTTTGGCAACGTCGGATCTCAGAGTCAGCTCCGAGCTCCGGGCGGTCCGGTGCGGCCCGCGGTGCTCGCCCGGCCCAGCTGTGGATCCCGGCGCAGGCGACGCGATGGATACCGACTCCGTGCCGACGTGACCCGATCCAACGCACGCCGTGCCACATGCGGTTCCCCAGCCCATGTCGGCACATGCCTCACACGTGTCGTGGCCCTACACGGAGTGCCACTGAAGGCGAAATTCACCAGTGCGGCACTCGCAATTGCGCACGGTTGGGTCCGGGCCCTTGCTTCAGGGGCGACGATACTTGAGCAGGCCGAAAGATTTTCCTCTTGAGGCCCACATGAGACATGCGAAGTGTCGTGCCTCCCTCCCCCTCACTCGTCCCCCTCCTCTCCCGCCTCCCTTACACTTCCCTCCTCCCTCTTCCTCCCTCCTCCGCTCTCCTCCTCCACTCCTCCTGACTCTTCGTTTGCCCTCCTCCTCTTTCTCGTCTCTCCTCTTCTTCCTCGTCGTCGTCCTCTCCCTCCTCTCCGTACTTCCTCCCTCATATTCCTCTTCGCCCGCCCCTGGTTTGTGTTTCCCTACTCGCCCCCGTGTGGTGTGTCTCCAGGTAGGGAACCCCCTCCCCGGTAGAATCATAGCTTGGGCTGCAGGTCCAAGGCTCCGTGGATCCATTTCCCTTGGGTCCCTCGTATGAATTATCATTATAAACTTATTCCAGCGAAAGAATTGGATCCACGAAGCTTCCACGCCAAAACATTGAATCCACAAGACACGGAAATTTGATCCACGTGACTCTCGCACACACGTAATTGGATCCAAATGACTCCATGCGTTCCCATGCAAGCGGAAAGAACTTTCGGCCTGGGGATGTAGGGGGCGATAGGCAAAGGCGGGGACGGATCGACCCCCAATCGCCCATTGATTGCCGATAGGGTTCTGACAGCCCCACCCCGCCCACAAACGTGTAGATTTGCTATCGGGGGCCTACCGCCGATGTGTCTGCGATGTATCGGCGATTCAAGGTCGATGTTCCCCTGCCTGTGGCAGTGCAGTCCCCCCTATCGTTGCCCATGAGGGGCGTGCGTCCAGGAGGGGGGTGCACACTTTGTCTTGAACCGTGCCGCGTCGGGGTACCAGTCTTTCTGTGCTCTTTGCCCGGGCGCGGCAATCCATACTGCATCTAACTTCCCGTATTCATGTGTCCCCTCGCTGGGATTCTCACTGAGATGCTCACTTGCACCGTCGCCGCAGTCCTTCCCCGATTCCCTGACTCGTGGGAACAGTGTTGCTGGGAAGCTGGCCCCTGCACAGGGTCGAAGGACATCCGTGAAGCTGGACCGCACATTATTATAGGGGGCCAGATGCGAACCCTACCCCTACCACCCATGATTTGTGAGGGGGAGGGTGGGGTTCACTTCGTTCGTCATGTATTACACATGCAGGGATTTAGTACTAACAGCAACGATGAGTTCATGCGTAAACTTATTCATGCATTAATCATGTATTAAAACTCCTATATGTTTAAACATCCAATGTATCAAAAACTGCCCTGTGCCCTCGTGCTCTTCGTGTCTGGTGAATCCTCCTGCGCATCCTGGGGGAGGGCACCCTCGAGTGTGCTCTTCGGCCTGGGCCGGCGGAGGGTCTCCTGCTCTCGAGTGAGGTTCCTCTGCCCTCCTCCTCCTCCTCTTCCTCCTCCTCCTCCCCCTCCTCCTCCTCTCCTCCTCCTCCCTCCTCCTCCTCCTCCTCCTCCTCCTCCTCCTCCCCTCCTCCTCCTCCTCCTCCTCCTCCTCCTCCTCCTCCTCTTCCTCCTCCTTCTTCTCCTCCTCCTCCTCCTCCTCCTCCTCCTCCTCCTCCTCGTCCTCCTCATCCTCCTCCCACTCCCCCCGCCCCTTTTTCCGCGCCCACCCTCGACTTGCCGGGCCTTCGAGCTTGGAGGTCGAAGGCTCTGCTGGGCTCGGAGATGCTCTTCTCCGGCAGCTGCGCCTCGCCGGCCGCGCCGCTCCTGGGGGGTGCCCGCCCGAGCCGTGGCCCGCCGGCCGTCCAGAGCCTCGACCCCCCCCCCCTAGATCCGTGGGAACACGCACGGCGGAGGGCCTTCGCCAGGTTTCGGTTTCTGGGGGCCCTCGCAATGCCAGGCACGTCGGCCACGCGCAGAAGGGGGTTAGGAGCAAGAGAGGGCTCCTCGGAAGCACCCAGGCTTTTTAGAAGGTGCGGGCCGCCTATGTCGATGCAAGGTCGGCGTCTTCTGAGAGGCAGCCTCCTTCTAAGGAGCCTTCCCCGCTCCCGCTACCCCTTTGCGCGCGAGGGGAACAAACGTGGCGCAAGCATAAACACTCAGAGGTCCGCGCGGATTCCTCGGATCGGCGCTGGAGCCCCTAAGGCGGCGCCTCCGGCGCCGCCCCATGGCTGGCCTGGCCAGGGAGGCTTGCGCGCAGAGCCTGCATGGGCCCAGGAGGGGCCCGCCCAGGGAATCCGTGACTTGGCAGGGCTCGGGCGTGCGCAGGTGTTCTCGGCCTACACGGGCGCGTCCCTCTACAGGAGGAGTATACAAACATAGTTTTGAAAAGAGTGCCAGGGTCATCTTTTGACTAGTTTTGACAATTTCGGAGTATGTCTCGATTATTTTTATTTATCGTTCAAAATCCGCCGGTAGGGGGACATGCCCGACATACCCTTCGTGGGCCCCGGAAATTTCGGAAGAGTGTCCCCTGGAAAGTGAGAACGGTAAACAAAACGGCGACCGTAAACGGCAACGCACATCGGCTCTGGAAAAGAAACGGTGACGGAATTGGCAAACAAACGGCGACGGAACCGGCAACAAAAACGGCAAAACGGAACCGGCACAAAAATGGCCCTGTCGCTTTCAGGGCGCACTAAGCTCCCGGCGAGGAACGTCGAGGAGCATCTTGGATCCTCTCGCGTAAAACAACACACGCGCAGAATCGACATGCACGGGAAATGGACGTCCGAGCGATGGCGAGGTGAGGTGGCCAGCACACTCGGGCGGGTGGCACCGGGGGGGGGGGCGGCCTAAAAATCGGGGGTGAAGAGAAATGGGCCGCACAGGGGGCCCTTGGAGGCCCCTCTTCGGAGCCCGCAGGGGGCCTTAGGTGGCCCCAAAAGGGCCCCTTTGGGGCCTTTCTCTCCGCCCCCCCGCTCAGGCCCCCCCCCCCCGAGTACTGCCCGCCCGATTGGCTTTCCCCGACCTCGCCGCGCGCCGCCAAGCCAAGGAGCTCGCCGCCCTCGGAGGGCGCCGGTCTCGCCGGGCGGCAGACCTGCTCGCTCTGCGCTCGCGCGGCGGCCGTGGCGTGCCGGGTCCGGCCCCCGGCGCCGCAGGCTGCCATCGGAGCTCGGGGAGACCGCTGCGCATTGCCCGCGGTCTTCGTTTCAAGCGTTGAGGGGCCGACTCTCCACCACCGCTACCACAGGTAGGACGGGGGAGGAAGGAGGATGGAGAGGGCCTCCTCCTCCTCCTCCTCCTCCTCCTCCTCCTCCTCCTCCTCCTCCTCCTCCTCCTCCTCCTCCTCCTCCCTCCTCCTCCCCTCCTCCTCCTCCTCCCTCCTCCTCCTCCTCCTCCTCCTCCTCCTCCTCCCTCCTCCTCCTCCTCCTCCTCCTCCTCCTCCTCCTCCTCCTCCTCCTCCTCCTCCTCCTCCTCCTCCTCCTCCTCCTCCTCCTCCTCCTCCTCCTCCTCCTCCCCCTTCCTCTCCTACCTATGGTAGTGGTGGTGGACCATCGGCTCATGAAGTGTTGCCTCGGCGGTGGCCGAGGCGAGTGGCAGCGAGAGGAACCCCCCCGCGCGCGAGGCCGAGGCCCCTTGCCCAGAAAGGGGATCCGTGGCTCTGTCGTCGCCTTCTTCCTGGTTCTGGTTCTGGTTGAGGCGCACCCAAGTTGGGCGCGTTGGTGCCGAAGCCCCGGGCAAAGGGCAGGCATGAGCAGTCCCGAGTAGGGCGCTGGCAGTGGGGCAAGTGCCCGGCGCGCGTGCCCGCTCCCAGGGGGCCGGGTGTCGCTTCATGCGAGACAGTTGTAGGGGCCCCCTGGGAGCCGCGCCTGCCACGCCGCCAAATGGCGGAGCGCCAGTGCGCGAGCGCGAGTGCGCGTGCTGCCAACTGGCGGCAACGAAACTGGGAACCTCGTCGTCCTCCACCACCCCGCCACAGCTCCACCACCACCAGCCAGGCGAGGGAAAAGGGGAGAGGGAGGAGGGCGGCGGGAGGAGACACCCCGGGGGGGGGGCAGCCGGGAGGGCGACAGGACGACGGCGACGACAGGAGACGACGAGGGCGACGCCGACGAGAAGCAACGGCGACGACGACGACGACGGCGAGGGCGACGAAGACGAAGGCGACGGCGACGAAGACGACAACGACGGCGACAGCGGCGGCGAACGCAGCGACGACGACGACAGCCAAAGGACACGCAACGCGCATTTCCAGAAGCGAAAAAAGGAAGCGAGTGCCCGGGGCGCGCGCGGCTAGCCCCGGGGCCGGCGGCCGCGCTCGGCGCTCCGGGAGCGGCAGGAGGGGCTCAGGCGGGGGCGGCGGCGGCGGCGGGAGGCAGCGGCCGGGGGCGCCCCCGCAGCCTCAGGGCGACGACGACGACCACGACGACGACGACGACGACGACAACGACGACGGCGACGACGACGACGACGACGACGACGACGACGACGACGACGACGACGACGACGACGACGACAGCGACGACGACGACGACGACGACGACGACGACGACGACGACGACGACGACGACGACGACAGCAAAGGCGGCGACGGCGGCGGCGGCGGCAGCAGCGGCGGCGGCGGCGACGGCGGCAGCGGCGGCGGAGGCGGCGGAGGCGGCGGCGGCGGCGGCGGCGGGAGGCCCCGGCCGGGGAGGCAGCAGCAGCAGCCGTCGGGGGGGCAGCGGCGGCCAGGCCCGTGGCGGCAGCAGGAGCGTGGAGGGCCAGCGCGGGCGGCGCGCCCAGAGCGCTGGGCGGGGGCGGAGGCGCCGCGGCGGCGTGGGGCCGGGGCTGGTTCCCAACCCAGGGGACGGTCCACGCAAGCACTGCTTCGAGGAGCCGCTCGCGGACCTCCGTGTTGCCGGCGATGGTCAATTTGGCTTGCCGGAGCCAAAAATTGATCACCCCGCCGCCGCCGAGCGGACGGAGCGCCAGGCCGATCCGGGCCCCGTTGGTGCCAAAGAGCCAGAATGCCTGGCGGGAGTCGGTGTAGAGCCCGCAGGCGGCAGCCAACTGAAGGACCTCTTGCTCAGTGAGCGCGCGCCCGTCAGCACGCGCAGGGAGCCCGCGGCGGAAGCGGGCGCTACCGGGGTCAGCGCCGGCGCAGCGCCGCGAGCGCCGCGAAGAGCCGGAAGGCGCGGGAGGCTGCTGGGGCTGGTGCTGCGACGGCGCCGCTGGCAAGGAGACGGACGATGAGGGCGGGCCGCTGGGCCGCCAGGAGCAGGCGGACGAGGGGGACAGCGGAGGCGAAGGCAGCACGGGCGCCGCAGGCGGGGGGCCAGACGACGGGGGCGGGCAGCACGGCCGCCCGGAACTGGCCGGCGCAGGCGGAAGAGGCTGGGGCGCGGGCATCCCCAGCGACGCAGGCGGCGAGCCAGAGGAGGACGCAGCGGGGCCGCCCAGAGGCGGAGGGGCGGCGGGCGGACTGCGCCACGGGGGAGTGGCCTGCGACGCCGGTGCCACGCCCGGGCTGGCCCCCGCAGAACCGCTCGAGCTGCCGCCCGCTGCGCCCGCAGCCCAGCGCAGACTTGCGGCACGGAGGGCAGCAGCGGCGCCCTGTGCAGAGCCCCCGTACACCGCCACCAAGGCCTCGGCGACCAAAGGGTCCAGGTAGTAGGGCGGTGGCCGAGGCGAGTGGCAGCGAGAGGAACCCCCCCGCGCGCGAGGCCGAGGCCCCTTGCCCAGAAAGGGGATCCGTGGCTCTGTCGTCGCCTTCTTCCTCCTCCTCCTCCTTGGGCCAGGGGGAGACTCCCTTCAGATTTTGACAACGCGGGGTGCAGAGTGCATCGTTCGCGCACGCCGATCCTACGCTTGGCAAGGTAAGTGAGCATCTGGATCACATGGCGATTGACCGACCGACCTCCTCCTCCTCCTCCTCCTCCTCGTCCTCCTCCTCCGCTGCCTCGATACTTAGCGAGCCTCGATTCCCCTCGAGCCTCGGTCCCCCTCGATCCCCCTCGAAGCCTCCTAGAGCCTTCTCGAGCCTCGATTCCCCTCGATCCCCACTTCATGGCTCTGTCGTCGCCCTCCTCCTCCTCCTCCTCCTCCTCCTCGTCCTTCTCCTCCTCCTCCTCCTTCTTCTCCTTTTCCACCTCCTCCTCCTCTCGGAAGGGCCGAAGCTTGAGCAGGTATCGGCTCGGTATTCAGAGGAGGGACAGATACCCTATACTGCTACCCGTCGCCCGTTTTCCCCTTTTTCGGCCTCCTGGGAGGCACTCGTCGCCACTCGCCTCGAGCTGTTCGTCAGGACGCACCCCAGGAGAGGTCCGCGGAGCAGCGGTGTCGGTACCTCTTGGTCTCCCCAGGTACGATCGACATGGGTACGCAAAGAACGGGTAGACCGACAACTGTTCTTACTTCTTTTGAGCAGGGTTCGCTGTCGGTGCCGCCGCGCGCCTCGTCCATTTGAGACAGAGAAGGCCACCTGCCCAACAGCGGCCACTGTCGGTGTGGGGCAACACTTTCGGCGGGATGAGAAGCTGGTTCGGGGGACAAGGTTTTAGACTTAATCAATGCATCGGGTTTCTGAGAGCTCCCCAGTGCAGCGTTGCACCTGAGTGCGATGTGGCGGCGTCGTGGCGGAGAGCATGCGCGAAAGAGCGACTGTGCGCAGAATTATCTCGGCCACCGTCCTGCACAACAGTGTTCCTTGTCGGAGCACGTTGCCCTCCGAGGGCACTATTCAATATTCTATGTGAGCCTCGGGGTGAGAGCAAGGGCGCGCTCACCCCACCTCTTCGCCCTTCCCCTTGCCAAGAAGGTGGGAACCAGGGCGTGCGAAAGTGGGCGCGAGAGAGTGGGCGGAACTGGTACGGAATCAGCGCAGGTGCAAGGTGCGGGAGGGCATGGGCAGCGCGTGCGTGGCTACGAACCCATCTGCGCCCCCGGCGCGAAGCCCACACGAGCCTTGCGGGCGACAGCCTCCGCGCGGCCGCACGTGGTGAGTGAACCAGGACGTCGAAGCTCTGGGCAGCCCCGTTTTCGGCCTCCGGGGGCTGCGAGTGGGCCCCTGGAAGCCGTCGGCAGAGTGTGCTCGGGGTCCCGAGGCCGCGAGGGCCAGCCCACGGGGGAAGGGTCGGGACTGATCGGTGGCCCTGCATTGACTGAGGCAGCCACGGCGCGTCCCCGCCACCGCCGGTCGGGCAGCCGCGCGCGCGCGAGCCCGCGAGCCCGCGCCCGCGCGAGGACGCGGTGGCGGTCCAGGAGTCCGATCCGCTGACGCCGAGGCCGCGCGGGGAGGCGGAAGTGCACGGACGGGAGGGCGATCCCCCAGACATGCTCGCGTCGCAGTAAAAATCATAACGGGAGGTTCTTTCGCTATTTTCGTCCCGGGGGGGCCCTCGCCGGCCCCCCGGGGCGGTCAAAAAACGACTCGGGACGAAAAGCCGGTCCTGGGGAAAGGGTCGGGACTTCCGGGGGCGCCGTCTTGAACAAATCTGGACGTCGCATGTCAGGGTCTCGAGGATCGCGGTTTGAGGCGGGGGGGGGGGGCATGAGGACGGGCGCGGCTCGCTGGTGTCGCCCGTGGGCTTCATGCCCCCGCCCAGGCCGCCCGCGGAAGTCGGTCCGAGCTGCGGGCATTTCCGATCTGCGACAGCAGGCTTTTCGAACTCGATTTCCTTTGTCGCTCATCCTCGGCGGCGAGTCCCGTGGGGAGGGCAACGAGAGGGGCAGGCCTTCTCGGAAGGCGGCGGGGTTCCTCAAGCGCCCTCGCGCCTTCCGAGAAGCCTTGCAAGCCTGCTGCGAAGCCACAGACAGCCGCTCAGAAGGAGCGAGGGCTTCTGAGAAGCCCCCCCTCGCCTTCTGAGAAGGCCTGGCCCACTCGCACTTCTACCCCGAGGAGGAGGAGGAGGAGGAGGAGGAGGAGGAGGAGGAGGAGGAGGAGGAGGAGGAGGAGGAGGAGGAGGAGGAGGAGGAGGAGGAGGAGGAGGAGGACAATGGGATGTCGGCGGCGCGCCTGGCGCGGCAGCCGACCGCTCTGGCGGTCCTCTCTCCCCCCTCTGGGCCGGCCGTCGCGAGCGCGCGCGCGCGCGCGAGGTTCCCGGACAGCAGGTCCGCCAGCGGGGACTTCGAAGGCAAGGCGCTGCCTGGCATGATGGCGCGGCGCAGGCCCGGGGAGGGGCCTGGAATTTGCGCGGTCGTGAGTTGCTCGCCACCCCAGACATCCCTCCTCCCGGGAGCCACCATCCAGCCACCAACAAATCATTGACCCGGGGCGCACAGCTGGGCCCAGCTGGAAGGGGTCGATACCGCCAGGGCCCGCGGGTTGCCACAGATCACGCCTTCGGATGCGAGGGCAGCGCGAGCCCCTCGAGGCTTCGACCGTTCCCTGGACCCGCTGTCGACTCAGGATGAAAAGCCGATCTTCTTTCGACGGCCCCAGGGTCATTCTCCTCCTCCTCCTCCTCCTCCTCCTCCTCCTCCTCCTCCATCCCCTCCTCCTCCAGGCCCCAAGTCACAGGACTTATGATACCAAAGGAAGGGGCCCCAAAAGACACCCTCACCACCACTAGCACGCCAGAAGGGATTCTCGGAGACCTCCAGAAGTTTTGTCAGCACATCTTCTCGAGCACGATCGTGAACCCCATGGCGGTCCACACCTACTTGGATCAGCATCTCCTCAAGTTCGACTGCGCGGACCTCAGGGTTCCTGCTCTTCAGGGCTTCCACTAAGCTCTCCGCCAGGTAAGACATACAGTCCCTGGACCAGATCAAATTCCCTACGCGGCATGGGCAACACACCCAGGATCCTCTCAGATTCGGTACGACCTGATGATGCAGATGTTCGAAACAGCACTTGCCCCTCATCTATTCAATGATTCGGTCTTCGCGTTCTTACCGGAAGGAGACGAGCCACAGGACCTCTTCGCAGTCTTCTGTGCCCCAGGAGCCACGCGTCCCCCCCCTCTCTCTCTTTCTCTCTCTCTCTCTCTCTATCTCTCTCTCTCTCTCTGTTAAGAACTGCGACGCCAAACTGATCGCGCATGTCGTGCATGTAGGCCTGGTGGACATGGTTCGGGATCACACCATAGACACGCAGCAGGGGTTCGTCAAGGGCCGCAGCTTTTCGCAGCATGTTCTGACACTTGATTCTGAGGCCCGTAGAGCTGGTCACTCCCCAGATGCCCTAGATGCCCTCCCGGTTGTAATCAGCTTGGATATAAAAAGCTGTTTTCCCTTCGTTGGGATGGCAGGTTTTGTGCGGCACTTGTAGCGCACGGTGTCCCCCAAGGATATCTTAGTACGACTCACGCGTTACATTACTCCCCTGGCGCCTGGGCCCGCGTAGGTGGCCGCCTCCAATTCATGTATGAAATCGGTTCAGGGGTCCTCCAGGGCTGTCCCCTCTCGGGATCGATCTGGGCCCTGGCTTTCGACGCTCCAATCCGTCACCTTGTTCAGAGTTTAAGCGCTCTTCCTGGATCCAATAAGCTCGGAGCCTGTGCTGACGATTTGGGACTGGTCCTTGCTCGCTTGGGGGCCCTCCCCTACCTCCCCCCCTTTCGGGCCATTGCTTTCCTAGCAGGACTCGGGCTTCAGATCCAGAAGACCGTCATTGTGCCCCTGTGGGCAGCTTTCTCTCCAGCAGTGCAATCTCTCACACAGCGTCATTTAGCTTTTTCGCACCGCTGAGTGGAACAACGTACAGATCGCTGAGTCTGCCCGCTATCTTGGCGTGCACAGTGGCAGTGGAGTAACGATAGACACTTTCGATAAGTATTGGCTCCGCGTGGTGCAACTCGCAGCGGGTGCCCCAGGACAAGCGGTAGCCATCACATTGTATAAACACATGTGTGATCCCAGAACTTCCTTACTTCACGCAGTACTTCCCTTTTCCAGACACGTTTCCCCGCCACGAGCGAGGCACGCTCCACAAGGTATTACGAGCTCCCCCCAACGCCTGGCGCCTCGTCGACCTCCTCGGCACTCGCTCGTGGTCGCAATCTTCCTCCCCCCACAGCATTCATCACGTTGTCGCTGGCTTCGGCGTGGCGCTCGGCCACCGCCACGCTACCGAACCGGCAGCCACTTTATACTGTGCGCTGGTCACTGCCCAAGATCAGCTCAATCTGGAACTTTCCCTGGTGGCGCTAGGCCAGGCCCGCATCAGGGCCACGGTCCCCCGTGTGTTTTGGAAGAGCTACGGTCTCGTTGAGTATTGGCGCGCACTTGCAGGCGGCCCACCGCCTTGCAGAGTCCCTCGCGCTGTGTGGCTCAGTGCTGAGCGAGCTGCCGAGGACGAACAGAAACCTCGGCAGCTCGCGAACCACGGCGTGCCAGGGTCCAGCGCTCCCTCTCCTCGGCCCTGCATGCCTCCCTCTCCTCGGCCCTGCGTGCAAGTTCGCCGAAACCCTAGCACGCCGCCTCCACGGTGCGATCCCGGAACTCGATCTGCCCCCGGATCTGTCCGACTGATGGCGCGATCTCGCCAGCCACCTGTCCCGCAAGGCACCAGCAATCCGATGGGCGTTATTTGAGACTCTGGCGGGAGCGTGGTGGACAAGCCACCGCTTTCCCTTCGGGCCACGCAAGACGTGCTTGCTCGGATGTGATGCATGCCCAGATCGCCTTGACCATTACCTCACCTGTCGCCGTCTCCTGCACTTCCTCGCGTTACCTCGTTCCTTCCTCTCCCCCGGCCCCCTTGTCCGCATAGGCCTTGGTTCAACTGAGCAGCGTGCCAATCCAGAGCCCACCATTTCAAAAGGTGTTCGCAGGACAGCGTTGTCATTTCATTTCTACAACACATTGCGTGTCAGTGCGCACGCCGCGCCCAGCGCCGCGTTTCTGTACACTGGAGTGTCTGGCTACTGCATTGCGTGCGATGAGGCCATAAACGCCTGCTGGACTGAGGGAAGGCACGGTCAGGGAGGGGACCACGTCAGGAGGGGACAGGCTCAGAGGGGGGACGCATCGACCCCCAACCGCTTATTGACAGGGGCCCCGATAGCCCGCCCCGGCCAGGTCCGTGCAGTTTCACGATCGAGGCCTGCACCGGCGATATATCGCCGATTCCAGCTTGATGTTCCACTTCCTGTCGGTCAAGTCAAGTGAAGGCAAGTCCGGTCGATGAGCCTGTGAAGGGCCCCTCGTTCCGCACTGCCGATGCATCGGCGATGCGGCTCGGTCTGAAGCCCGTTCTCCTCCATCCCGCCGCAGCCGATGCATCGGCGATGCGGCTCCGTCCTCCGACCCCGTCTGCTCCAGCCAGCGTCGTGGTTTTCTCGCGGCGTGGACCCCCAAAGGTCTGGACCCCTTCCCAAGGACCAACTTTCCATCCTCAGAGCCGTTTTGTTGATCGCCCTGGGGCCTGATACGGCCCGTTGGACGTACCAACAAAATCGGAAACACCGTATGCGTTTCTCACAGAGTTCGCGGGTCGGCGGCGGCGGCGAGGAGGAACTGAGAGCGGGCAGGCCTTCTCAGAAAGCGGCGGGGCTTCTCAGAAACCGCCCCTGTCTTCGGAGAAGGCTTAGATAGCTTTCCGAAGGTCGGAGGCCTGAGAAGCCCCGCCGCCTCTGCCTTCACCCCTCAGGCCCTCGGGATCCATATCGATCCGATCTGTCCGGTTGGACATCCATTATGGCCGGTCCGATCCGTTTCGCTTCCGGTAGTATTCCGACGATCCGATTCGACCTGGTGCTTGCCTGGCTTTGTTATGTATACGGGCGCCGCCGATCCGATTCGATTTCGGCTCCGTGCCGATATGCAGCCCGATCCGACGCACATCCCGCATTGGTCCGATGGTCCGAGCCGGTGCTGGCTGCTTCCTGCCCCTGGGCTCGCCGCGAACTGGATCGGCGGCGAGCGAGGGGGGGGAAGTGAGAAAGAGAGGGCCCTCCCAGGAGGCGGCGGGGCTTCCCATAAGCTCTCGTGCCCTCTGAGAAGTTTCCTGTGTCTTCGGGGAAGGCTTAGACAACTTCTCAGAGGGCCGCGGGACTTCCGAGCCCTCTGAGAAGGCCTTCGCCCCAGAGACCCCGTGCCGTGATTTTTGCTTACGGGGTCCCCTGAAGTCCCGACCCCTTCCCCAGGACTGGCTTCTCATCCCGAGTCGTCCTTTGACGGCCCCAGGACCAGGCGAAGGTCTCCAGAAGCCGAAAACGCAACAAAACCTTCTGACTTTCTCCAGCGCGCTGGACCTCTGGGTCCTTTCCTGACCTTCCAGTGTGCTAACCATGGCACTCCAGACCTGCAGACCCATCTGGAGTGCCTGGAACCTCGACTGGCCTCTGGGTGTCGAGGTCCTGGCGCGATCTTTTTTGTTCTGCCCTCCTGGAAGGTCAGGGTTCCCACCTCCACCCCGCGCTCGACCCTCGAGCGGGTACCGACCGTCCCGGCATCCCTACCGGCCTGCCACGAGAGGTCCTTAGAACCCAGACCTGCTCCAGTAGCAAAAACGGTGCTCTCAGAGCATGAGCCCGGTGCCGGTCCCGGCCAGAGAACTGCTCCAAGAACATCTCGTGGCATAAGCGCAGAAAGCTCTTCTAGAGCATGCTCCGGTCGGAGGCCTGCCTCCTCCTCCTCCTCCTCGTCCTCCTCCTCTTACTCCTCCTCCTCCTTCTCCTCCTCCTCCTCCTCCTCCTCCTCCTCCTCCTCCTCGTCCTCCTTAAGTGGTGTAGGCCCACAGAGGCACGCCCGGACGCCTCGCCGCCGCTTGACGCCCCCGGCGCAGGGCCTTCGACCTGAGCCTGGCCCTCGGCGCCGCGGCCGCCGACGCCGCCCCCGGCCGGGCGGGCGCCCCGCCCGGCCGGGGGGCGGCGGGCCTCCGCCTGGCGTCGGGCGCCTGCAGCGTGCCGCACCCCGGCAAGGCCCGCGGGCGGGCCGGAGCCTCGCCAGGGGGCGCAGCGGAGGTGGACGGACCTCCTCTACCCTGACGCCTCGATTAATTCAGCGACCTGGCCGTGTTCGGTTCGCGAGAGGGCGCCGCGCCGGTCACTTTTGCGGGCCCAGGTCCGTCGGTTTCGGTCCTGGGCTGCTTTCACTGACAGGAGGTTTGCTAAAGGGAGGTGTGTCCACCGCCGAGTGAATCGGCACGGGTACCCCGAGATCCTGGCGAGTCAGGTTTTTCGAGCGGGGCGTTCTCTCGTCTTTTTGCGGTGCCTGGGGTCCTCCGGGATCGATCGGGCTCGAACAATTACACAGAAAGATCGGGTCTGGGGCTCTGGGCGCGATTCTTACGAGGTTGCATTTTTTCCGCTACGTCGGATCGCAGGGTAATCCCACAGCGCTAACCATTGCCTCGCTATCCCGTTTTGGGGCCTCCTGGGGGGCCCTCGCCCCTCCCCCTGCCCCTTTGTGCGCGCCGCCAGCGGGTCCCGAGGTTTCTCGCCGTTCTCGGGCTCTATAAGGAGGCCCTCTACGGGGCCCAGGAGTGTCAGAAGACGGCTCGGGACGGGCGTTCTCGCCAGGCGTTCTCGCCTTTCCCCGGGGCCCGGGACCCTCAGAGATCGGTCGGGCTTGAACAACTGTACAGAAAGATGGGGTCTAGGGCTCCGGGCGCGATTTTTACGATATGTTGCATTTTTCTCGCTGCCTCGGATCTCCGGGTTTCCCCCATGCCAAGGTTGTTCCAGACGCTTCGCGTTCACCGCCCCCCCTTTCCCAGCTCGCTGGGTGTGTCGAAGATGGCCGGGCGCCGTCTTCAGGCGGCTCTATAGGTGCCCCGGGCGCGGCCCCCTTATCCCTCCGCGGCGCGGAGACCCGCCCCGCCACCGTGCCAGCCCAGCTTGCTGGGTGTCGGCTGTTCGAGCAGGCACGGGGAGCCGTCACGTGTGGCACTTCGTGGCTCCACGCTGGGGAGAGCCATGATGAGGACGATGAGGAGCACGAGGATGATGGGGGTGGTGATGGTGATGGTGATACTGATGCCGGTGATGATGATGCTGTTGCTGATGATGATGATGGTGGTGGAGATGATGATGCAGATTATGGCATTGATGATGAAGGATGTAACGATGATGATGATTATGATGCTGATGATGACGATGATGATGCTGATGATGCTGATGATGCTGATGATGATGAGGAGGATGCTTGGAATGACGCTGATGAGGATGCTGGTGATGATGATGATGATGATGATGATGATGATGATGATGATGATGATGATGATGATGATGATGATGATGATGATGATTATGCTGCTGAACATTATGATGATAATGGTGCTGATGATGAACATGATGATACTGATGAAGCGGATCATGAGGATGCTGAGAGCGATTACCATGATGATGACGATGATGATGATGACGATAATGATAATGACGACAATGACGACCATGCTGCTGATGATGATACGGATTATGATGTTGATGCTGATGATGGTAATGATGATGATGATAGTGCTGATGATGCTGATGATGATGACAATGACGATGAAGATCTTGTTGTTGATGATGATGGTGGCGACGATGATGATGAGGATAATGCTGATGGTGGTGATGATGGTGGTGGTAGTTGTGACGATGATGATGCTGACGACGATGATGATGATGGTAATGGTGATGGCGATGGCGATGACGATGACGACGATGATGGTGGTGGTGATGATGAGGATGAGGATGCGGACGAGGATGCGGATGAGGACGAGGATGTGGATAAGGATTAGAGAGAGAGGGCCATGATTATGACGATGGTGTGGAGGAAGAAGCTGATGATGCTGATGATGATGGTGATGATGATGATTATGATGATGATGTCGCGGATGCTGGTGGTGGTGGTGATGGTGGTGATGATGATGATTCTGATCATGATGAGGATGATGGTGATGATATTGATGGTGTTGGTTATGTTTATGCTACGTATGATGATGATGATGACGATGATTAAGAACAGCATGATTGTGTTGATGATGTGTGTGTTGTTATTTATGCTGGCGATGATGCTGCTGCTGCTGTTGATGCTGATGGTGGTGTTGTTATTCATGGTGATGGTGATGATGCTGATGCTGATAATGCTGCTGACAATGATGCTGATGGTGATGATGATGATGATGATGATGATGATGATTATGATGATGATGATGATGATGATGATGATGATGATGATGATGATGATGATGATGATGATGATGATGATGATGATGATGCTGATGCTGATGCTGATGCTGATTATGATGATGATGATGATGATGATGATGATGATGATGATGATGATGATGATGGTGGTGGTGGTGGTGGTGGTGGTGGTGGTGGTGGTTGTGGTGGTGGTTGTGGTGGTGGTAGTGCTGATTATTACGCTCGTCTGGGCCGTCTTGGGGCTGTCTTGGCCTCCTGTGAGCCAGTCTTGCGGGTCCCTTGGGGCCTCTTGGGCCATCTTGGGGCCCTCTTTCGCCGGCTTGTGGCTCTCTTGGGCTGCCGTGAGACCCTCTTGGCCGTGTGGTTGGCACCTGGGGGCCGTCTTGGCGCTGTCTTGGGCAGTCAAAGGCCCTTCTAAGGCCGTCTTGGGTCCCACGGATAGCCCTCTTGGGCCGCCTTGGGGCCGTCTTGGATGCATTTTGGGCTATCGTGGAGTCCTCTTGGGCCGTCTTGAGCTGAGGGCAGCTCGAAAGGGCGAGAATGCTACCATCTTTGGAAAATAATCGGGCAAGTAATGATGTTGGCTTCTTCGGACCCTGCTGCAGGTCCTCTTTTGGCCATTTTGGGCCCTGTTGGAGGCATCCTGGGTCGTCTTGAATCAATATTCGGTCGCCTTGGGGCCATCTTGGGTCGTCTTCGATGCATCCTGGGTTATCTTGGTGTCCTTGGTTACCTGCAAGGCCCGTCTTTGAAGCTCGGGACGCAGACCCATCGTTTTTCTCAAGGGACCGTGGCTTTGGAAGCCCTGGAGCGCTTGGGGGCAGCGCCTGGGAATGCGGGAAGTGCACGATCCTCGAGCGGGCGCGCGTGGGATGAGTGTTCTAGAAGTTAGCTGCCCTGCGTGAAGTGAACAGTCCTCGAGCGGGTGCGTGTGGGATGAGGGGTCATGCATTAGCTGCCACGTGGGAAGTGAGCAATCCTCGAGCGGGCACGCGTGGACCGTTTGGGAAGTGCCGAATCTTCGAGCGGGCACGCGTGGAATGGGGGGTTACACATTAGCTGCCATGCTGGAAGTACACCATCCTCGAGCGGGCACGAGGGAAGTGGCCTCGGACATGAGGGGGATGCACGCAAGAGTATGATAGTAGAGGGAGTGGCGGCCCCGTACTAGAATTCAAAAAACCCTGCCAGACTGACCTTCGCATTCTTCCACGCCTCAACGTGCAATGGGGGCACGGTGACGGATTCGGACGGCTCTAGATTCCCTGGATAGAGAGCGTTAGCCGCCCTGAGGAGAGGGTTGCGACTTCTGGGAAGCGCGCGTGGAACAGATCGAGACATCGCACCTCTGGGTATCCGTATCCACGGCCTGTCGGTCCAGACTCTCCGGCCGCGGCCCCTTGGATGTGGGGTGGCCTTGGGCGGATGCCCCGGACACGGGTCGCGGAAGACTCGAGTGCGCAGGAATTTTGGTCTGCCGATGTTTTTGGATGGGCGCGTTCTGGATTTTGACGGTCCAGTTCCCGTGGGATGTTTGCAGCGGGAGTTCGCGTCAAATTTCACATTGGGTCTTGCCATTTCCTTTACGGTCTCGCAAGGCCAACCTGAGTTTCCCGAGCCCTTTTTTTTACGTCTTTCCGACTGGATTTATGATGTGTCCGCCGCGCGCGCAGAGGCCAGCCAGGGGGCCGACAGCTATTTCGTCGCGCCCTCCGGGACAGGCGTGGGCGTGGCGGACGGCGTGGGCGAGTGGGAGTTCGGCAACAACGAAATGGGTACGGAAAGAATGGGTACGATGCCCAGCAGCAGTTCTTGTCCATTTTCAACGGGACTCGCTGTCCTCGCCGCCGCGGACGCTGTCCATTTGAGACACAAGGCCGGCTGCCCAGCAGCGGCCGCTGTCGGTTTCGGACAACATGTGCTGTTGTAGGGGGCCGCATGCGAACCCTACCCCTACCCCCCACGATTTCTGAGTGGGAGGGTGGGGGTCGCTTCGTTCGGGAGCTCCCGATCGAAGTGAACCCCACCCTCCCCCTCAGAAATCGGGGGGGGTAGGGGTAGGGTTCGCATGTGGCCCCCTATGTTGGGCAGCGTACCCATGTGTCCCGCACCCACTTCGGGGGGCGTCCCAAGGAGTGGCGCTTCGGCTGCGACCCGCGGGCCTTTGCGGACGAGCTCATGGCGGGCTGCCTCGCCGCCGTCGAGCTGCGCCCGCCTGAGGGCCATCGCCGCGGGGGAACGGGTTCCCGCGGGAGCCGCCTCTCATGAGGCCTCTCGCCGCTCTTTCGGGCTCCCGTGGGGCCCCGCACGGGCCCCAGGCCCGTCAGAGAACGACTCAGGATATAAGCAGTGCCCGTCCTGGCCGAAGGCCCCCGGGGCCCGGGACCCGCCTCCCTCGGGAGTTGTGACCCCCATGCCAAGGCGAGGCCGGGCGCGACCCAGGCTTCAGCGCATACCTGGCGATGCGGAGCGGATTCGGCCAGGCCAGATCTTTCGGCTCCTCCACGGCGCTCGTCGCAGCCCTGCACAGCGACGTTGGGGTCCTCGGGGTGGCCAGCCTGGGGGACTCCACGCTCATGCAGCTCCGGCGAGGTGGCGATGGCCTCGACACCAGGTTCCGTGTCGTGGCCCGCACGCTGGAGCAGCAGCACTCTTTCAATTGCCCCTTCCAGCTGTGTCGCATGCCCAGGGAGGATCGGGTCGGACGAATAGGGGGGGGCTGAGAAGCAGGCGGGGTTACGGCGTCCACTGCGTGCAGCCGGTTTCAGCCTTAAGTCGGGCCTGTCCCCCCACAGGGGGATTTTCGACGAAAAATAAAAAATACCCCAAAATAGGAAAAAATAGTCCAAACATAGTCTGGGGATTTTTTTTTGGGTATTTTGTTGACCTTCTTGGGGTATTTTTTGAGTATCTGGTATTTTTCGTCAAACAAATCTCCTGCAGGGGGACAGGCCCAACTTAATTTCAGCCCCGCTGGCCAGCGCCTTCCTGGATACGTGGGCGCCGCCAGCGCGGGGAGGCGCCGGGAGGACCAGCTGCGTGAGCCGATTCGCGGACCGCTCGCCCCTCTGTGCTGTTCGGGCGGGTGGTGCTGGGGGGTAACCTCCTCCTCCTCCCTCCTCCTCCTCCCTCCTCCTCCTCCTCCTCCTCCTCCTCCTCCTCCTCCTCCTCCTCCTCCTCCTCCTCCTCCTCCTCCTCCGCCTCCTCCTTGAAAAAGGCGTAGAGAAAAGGGCCCCAAAGGGGCCCTGTTGGAGTCCAACTGGCTCCAAAAGGAGCTCTACAGGGCACCAGTAGCGCCCTTTTCTTTGCCCCAATTTGTGGTCATCCCCCATTTCCACCCGCCCGAGCTGTCCTCTCCGAGAGGAGGATATCCCTCGGCTGCTGGCGGAGGGCAAGCAGAAGCTCGCCCGGGCCGTAATGCGCCGCCCGCAGGTCAAGGATCGGCACGATCGAAATACGTAGCGAAACAATGGGCACGAAGACAGACATCAGCTCCTGTCCATGTGAGAAGACCGACAGCAGCGACGAAAACAGACGAAGACCTCAAGTCGAGACAGACGGCCTCGATTTTGGACAACAGTTGTCTCTTGTTGGGCATCGTACCCATTTTTTCCGTACCGATTTCGGGGGTGTCCAAGAAGGAGGACCTCCCGGAGGACGCCCGGCGCTACAGCCTGCCCGTGGAGGAGGGCGACCTCCTGGTGGTGGGCACGGACGGCGTCTTCGACAACCTGCACGACCACGAGATCTGCGACCTCCTCGCCAGCCTGTGCCCCGAGGCGGGGCGCGCCTCGCCAGAGAGGCTCCCGAGGACGGGCAGCAACTGCCCTCGGCCGGGATCTTTTACATGGCGCGCCCTGCCGCCCGCCGCACCCTGGCGCGCAGGTTTCGACTAGACGTAAGGGTGACCCTTCGCAGGAGTGACCTTTGGTGCGCGCTCACTGGGGTCCCCCGATCGCCGCGCTCGTTGCGATGTTAGCGTCCTGCGCGCTTGTGTTTGGCCTCCTCGCGCCCCCGAAAAATGCCGCGCACCAAAGGTCACTCTTACCCAGGGTCACTCTTACGTGCAGCCGAAGGTTCGCCTCGCCGCTCCCAGCCTGCTGCCCGCGTCACCCCTGTGCCCTGGCACGCGCGTGCAAGGCCTCCACGGTCCGGGGGGGCGTGCTCCGCCGCCCGCGGCCTCCTCCCCTCTCCACGTCTTGTCTTTTTGTTCTGTTCTCTTGTGCCCGAGTGTGGGCTCCGAGGTGCGCCTCGGCCGTCCCGATCGCGCCTCGGACCCGAGCCGCCGCTGACAAAACAGGCGCGCCGCCGGTGCTGGCCCACCGCGCTCCGGCGCGACACGCGATCCGCTTCCCCGTGCCCAGGTGTCGACGCCTCGAGTGCTTCCCGCCCGCCCGGCCCGCGGAGCGGCGCGGCACACAATCCGCTCGCATGGCACAGCGTGTCGCCGGGGCCGCCGCCGCGACACGCTGCGCAAAAGCTCCCGGCCGTAAGCATACAGATTCGGAGCTGCGAGCGGATCTCTTGGATCGGCGCCAGACTCCCCTCCCTGGCGCGCGGAGCGCCCCAGGGGCGGCGTCGGAGGCACCGCGGGTGGGGGGGGCGGGGCCCGGCGCCGATCCAAGAAATCCGCGCGGAGCTCCGACCCGACGGTTTATGTTTGTGCAGTTCTGTCTTCCCCTAGGCTCGCGGAGGCAATCGTGAGCGCCGCCTGCGAGAGGTCGAGGAGGCGGGATGGGAGCTCCCCTTTCAGCGTCCACGCGAGGAATTCGGGCTATGCGCACGCCGGCGGAAAAATGGATGACGTCACGTGCGTCTGCGCATGGCTGGTGCACTGAGTTTGCTTGCCTGTATTCGGAAGGTGGTGTCTTAAGACACGCATCTTCGCGCCAGTTTTGAGGGGCCAGAAAGCGCGCCCAGTCCAGACCCTGCGTTCTGCCTTCCTCCTCCCCTCACCCTCCACTCCCTCCCCGCTGTCAAAGTCTCTGGCATACAGTCCAGAGACCAGAGCGTCGGTTTTAGACCAACGCAGCTAATGTCAATCAGCGCACATTTAATTACCTGAAGCGAGGCCTGTGCCCTCTGCCGCCTGCCCTCCGTGTGGTTGTCTGCGCAGCTGGGCCGATTGGACTGACGCTGGCAGCTCGGCTGGCAGGCTGGCTGCCTGACTGGACGGTTGGCAGGTTCGCCAGGTGGTTGGCTGGCGGGCTGGTTCGCAGGCCGCAGGCTTGCTGGCTAGCTGGAAGGCTGGCGGGGTAGCTAGCGAGCTCGGAACAGATCCACCGTCTTCTGCAGAGGTTCGCTGCCTCGGCCTCGTGAGCGTGGCCTGGGAGCGCGTACCAACTGTTTTCGTAAAACGATTGTGTCGTTGGGTGCGTGGGCCCACAGGGGTTCGTGGCCTCAAGAGTGCGTGCCTATTGTTTTCTACAAAGGACCGTGGCCTCAAAGAAGCCGGTCAATTATATGTTCAGGTGTCCCAGGGCATCCTGACGTTCTGAGGATGTGATTTGGGCGTAGGAGACGCCGAGTTCGGGCCGGGAGAGGGGTGTCTGGGCAGTTCTAAGAAACATCGAAAGTCTAGTAAGAAGCTCTGCAGTTCTGTGTTCCGAGAGCTGGTGATTGGCAAATCGCAGTTGCCAAACTGCCGGGGCCCTGAGGATGTTGCAACGCTGCGAGCTGCCTTGCTGCGCTACCGAGAACGGAGTTGCTCGGCTGCCGAAGCCTTCGGGTGACGAGCTCTAGACGTGTCCACCACCCCTGGCCAGGGCCGTCCGCTGGGCCCAGGAGCGGTGCATCTGCACATGGACTTCGTCGCCCCTAGAAGCCTGTGCTCCGCAGCCTCCTGGCCCCCGCGGGCGGGGGCGGCGGACGCCGGGCAGCACAGCCCGTTTGGAGAACCGGCGGCCCCGGTTCTGCAGAGTGGAGTGGACATTTCGAGAGCAAGGCTGGGCCTTCCAGCAACGGAGGCCGGAGGGCAGTCCCTGCACCGCTCGGCGGCACAGGGGCCCCCCCCACCAGCGTGTCAGAAGAAGCGACCCACAGAGAGCAACCGCGATGACTCCCATTCCCACTCCAAGCCAGTCTTCGCCAGCCCCAGTGCCTGTCAGCCCGGCTCGTGCGCACCGCGAGACGGGAGGAGCCCCGCTCTCGAGGGCCCCTCGTCCGCGATGCCCCGGCTTCCTCACCCTCGCTCTCGCCTCCCTCTCGCCTCCTCGCTCCCTCGCTCTCCCTCGCCCTCCCTCTCCTGTCTCGATGCTCTCGCCCTCCCGCTCGTCCCTCGCCCGTCCCTCCTCTCGCCCCTCTCCTCTCCTTAGACGCCCGTCGTCGGAACTACGTACGTATGTCTGGACTCCCAGGTCCCTTCCTACTTCAAGAGGCGATCTGCTCTTGCTGATATTTGCTATTCTGTGGGCGGGCCCGGGCCCAGTCTGCTTTAGCCGCCTTCCTGCTTCATGTTTCCACTTGTTTTTTCCGACTGGCGGGTCAGTAGTTGTTCCATCGCGATGCTCTCGCCCTGGCGGGGCAGGGGGCAGTAATTCTCCCGGAAGAGCGCCGGGTGGTCGGCCACAGGCCCCGTTCTCGAGGGAACCCCCAGTGCAGCCCAGTTGTTCGAGGAGCAGCGGCACAAACGGAACTTTCGGAGGCCCGCGCAGATGTCTTGGGTGGTTGGCGCCGGAGACCCCCTTGATGGGCGAATTTCCCACCACCGCTATCATAGATAGGACGGGGGAGAAGGGAGGATGGGGAGGTCCTCTTCTTCCTCCTCCTCTTCCTCCTCCTCCCCCTCCTCCTCCCTCTCCTTCCTATGGTAGTGGTGGTGGAAAATCGGCCCATCACTCCTGGCGGCGCCTCCAGCCAGCGCCACCCTGGCGCACCCCGCGCGCCAAGAAAGGAATGGTGAACAACTTGGGTTCCGGCCCTGCTCGGGGACGTCGTCGCTGTCATTGAGATTGCTCGTGTTCTCTCTGGGAAGTCTTTCCCCGCGGCAGACAGCCACTTGTTCGATCGTTCCCCTTGCGTTTGTGTCTGCGCTGCCACCCAGCAACCCCTCATCCCGTCTCAAGGACCCTCCAGCACGGAGAAGGGGGAGTTGGACGACGACGAACGGGTGGATGGAGGACGAGGAGGAGGAGGAAGAGGAGGAGGAGGAGGAGGAGGAGGAGGATGCAACAGGCCTCGCCTTATGTTTGCCTAGCGTCATAAAGGAGGAGGAAGAAGAGGAGGAGGGGGAGGAGAAGGACGCAAACAAAATTGATGTTTTCCACCGTCTTCGGCCTCTGGGAGCCCTGGCCGGCCCATGTGACTACAAACCGAAGAGTCGGAAGTTCCAGGGGCTTGGCATTGCGGGCAAATCAATACACCAGATCTCAGGGCCGCATGGAGGAGAGGAGGAGGAGGAGGAGGAGGATGAGGAGGAGGAGCAGTGTTGTGAAGGAGGAGGAGGAGGAGGAGGAGGAGGAGGAGGATGAGGAGGAGGAGGAGGACCACTGCAAACCAAAGACCCCTCAACGGCATTGGAAAGAACCCTCCCTCCAGGTTCCCACTGTCATAGGCCCCTACAAGGATGAATTTTCACTGAGGCAAGTGCTCCGTTGGAAGGCAACTGTTTGCAAGTCTGGGACTGCGCCAGAGCATAATTCCTGGGACTCCAACGCCGCGAATCACCCTTACAGCTGCGTCTTGACGACCCTCAATCACGCCAGAACGCCATTCCTGGGACATCAACGCCGCGAATCAACGTGACTGCTGCGCCCTGACATTCCGACATCGTGCCAAAACACCATTTCAGGGAAGTTAACCATGATAATCCTTGAAACTATTGCACACTCTAGGGACGATTGTGCGCGGCGCTAACGCGAGAGCCACATTTTGAACATGAGCCGCCCTCTGATTGTGCGCGGCGCTCAGGCGAGAGCCACATTTTGGAGGTGGGCCGCCTTCCATCCGCGAAGCTCTCGCAATTCTTGAAGACGAATTTGCGCGGCGTTAAGGTGAAAACTACATTTTGAAAGCGGCTACCCTCCATCCGTGAAATTCTGGCATCTTTTTACAGACGAATGCACGCGGCGCTAAAGCGACAGACACATTTTGAAACCCGGCCGCCCTCTATCCGTGAAACCTTTGCATTTTTAACACGTGTTGTCTCGGCACGAAGGCGAGAGCAAGGGCCGCCCTCCATCTGTGAAGCAGGTATAAATTCCAAGCTTCGGAACCATACATCGTGAGGAAGTCTCAGGCGAGACGCCCGGCCCGCTCTTTCGACCGGCCCGGGGGTGCGACAGGGAGGAGGCATATATAAGGAATATGGATGCAGGAGCGAGAGGCAGGAGGTGCTGAGCACTGAGGGGCTGCACCAGCTCGCTTGCGTAGAGCGCTCAGCCTGCCAGGCTGGCGGCGACGGATGAGGTGGAAGAGGAGGAGGAGGCCCGCGCCACGAGTGACTACGAGCCTGCGCTCTCAGCAGGTGCCCGTTGGTGAAGTCTCGGGCTGTAGACCACAGCGGGGGGGGGTGCGCATCTCGGCTCGAAGTTGGTCACCACCCGAAGCCATCCCTCGAGATGTTGCTCTTGGCATGGGTTGTGTGTGGTGGCTCCCCCGTGCCATCCAAAGGATACGTATTCCCAGACATCCGCAGGATCGACTTGATCAACCCATTGGTCTTTTCGTCATTGTCGGCCTCCTGATGTCTTTCTCGGGCCCCTGCACCATTGAAAGGTGTTCTGGGGCGACAACTACCCGCGGGGAAGCGTTCGAGATTGCTGGGGCCGCGGGTTGAAAGAAGAACATTGTCGGATGCCCCTGCATGCGCTTGAACATGTGTGCCGGCGGCGTTTTCGGTCTGGTTCTAACGCGTTGGGGACGGAGTAGTCGGCGTGTCGGGGGCGGTCACGCCGACTTCGGTTCAGATGTGGAGATCAAGAAGGGCTGGAAACCATCGTATGCCTCTCCGTCGCCCTTGCACACAGATAGCATCATTGAGATGGATGTGTGCTTTGGTTTGGTGTCGCTCGCCGTCGATATGGCGTCTGGAGATTATTCGCCCTCCTCGCTTCCTCGTTCGCCATCGTTCTGACTCCAACCCTCCTCCTCCTCCTTTTGTTTATTCCTACCACTCCCTCTTCTCCCTTGGTGCTGTCTGCCTGGCGCATACAGTGTCTCAACCGACCAGTGCCTGGAGAGTCAATTATTTTTCAAGCTGCGACTCCAGTTGATTGGGAGCTGGGGCTGGTCAGCCAGTGACTGGCTTGTCCGCCCGCGCTGGCCCCAACCAGGCTAGACAGTCTCGGCCTAGGCCAGTCGCTTTTAGTCTGTTTCCGCTCCTCTCTCTGTCCGTTACCACCGCGTGCTTGTTCCTGCAGCGCTTTCGCGGGCCCTCGTTTAAGTCCCACAGATTTGTGCAGGCCTGGTCTCGCGAGGCGCCGTTTCAGATAGGTGCGCGCATGCACGTCCTCCACGCGTGGACCGCCGCTCGCCAGGATCTCACTGGCGCCTTCTGCCCCCGTCTCATTCCCCCCCTGGCCCCAGGATGCACCCCCGAAACAGCTACGTGGCCGAATGGAGCCACACACCTGTGTCTGGCGAGCCAGGTAGGATGGTCTGTGGTACGTGACCGCCGCTGGACCCACAGGACCGTGCGGGTCGGACCCCGGGCGGTGGGCGGGCCTCTGTGGGACGGACCCCGTGCCGATCACAGCAGCCTGGACCGCCCTCGGGCGCCAGTGGAACGCCGCCAGGTGGTGGAGGGGCGCCGTCCGGGAGCGCAGGCGGCACGGAGGAGGATTCTCGAGGACGAGGACGAGGCGGAGAGAGGGGTGTAGGCAGGAGGGGGGACGAGGACGAGGAGGACGAGGACGAGGAGGACGAGGAGGACGAGGAGGAGAGAGGGGGGAAGGGGGGGGGGGGGAGGCAGACTGGAGGGACGTGGACCAGGACCCCAGCCGCAGCACGTCCTCGGCCACGACGGAGGGGCTCGCCTATCTGCCGTCGCTCTCTCGTCCTCCAGGCACCTTCCCGCAGCGCAGCCTGCAGGATAGTGCGACGGCAGGTGCGGCGACACTCGGACCGTCTGAGCCCCGCTCGCGCAGCTGGGGCGGAACGGACGCCTCGCTGTCGGGACTTCGGGGGCCTCGTGCCGCGAGCAATGCAGCAGACGACGCGCGGTCCCGGGGCCCCGGTGCTGGATTCTGGCTGTGTGCACCATCTCTCAGCGTGGAGTCTGCTCCGCGGGCTGTGTGGGGCGGGAGGGGTGCGGTCGGGAATTTCTGCCCAGCGTGCCGCTCCAGCGGCTCTTGGCCCACCATGCTGCGGTGCGACACGCCACCCGCGCCCCCCCCTCCCGAAGCGACGACGCCCTCAGCTGTTCCCGGCCTCCCGCCCCGCGGAGCGGAGCTGCGCACCATCCGCTCGCACGGTACATCGTGTCGCCGGGGCCACCGCACCGGCGCGCTGAGCAGACGTTGCCGACCGCAGGGCGGGAGGGATGCGGGTTGGCGACGCCATGTGCGATGCTGCGAGGCTCCGCTCTGTGAGGCCACATGTGCCGCACTCCGGAGTTCGGCGAGCGCCGCACTCTTCGTGCCCGTTCTTCCTGTCGCAGAGCGCGCCTCGGCGGCGAGAAAGAGGCAACCTCACGTCTGAGTGCCATTCGGCCAGGACGCCGGCGAGGCAGTGGAGGGGACCGTTTGATCCTCGATGCATCTTCTGGGTGACACTCATCGATAGGTTCGCAGCGCTCAGGCAGAGTCCTGGGACTGACGTAGGATGACGATTAACCCAGGCGATCATTAGTACATTGGACTCAGGTCTGCTCGTTGGCATCGTCATCGGGACTATTCGAGCGTCTCTTCAAAATCTCCCCCCAGCGGCATTAAACTATTTATCAATAGCCCCCCCCGTCATCCTGCATTACCCACCTCCCTGGTGGCCAGTAGAGCCTCGTGGAGAAGCTGTGCGCCCAGCTTCTATATCTTCCCTGGGTGGGCGAGGGAGGGAGGGGAGGGGAGGAGGGGGGAGGAGGAAGCAGGGAGGGAGAGGCGTGAGAGAGTGAGGAACGAGAGTTCGCAGATACCTGCACGAGAGCCTGCAACCACCTACCAGGGACAGAATGAGAGCGACGCATGACAGGTAAATAACATGTCTTGGAGGTGTGGGAGAGAGAGAGAGAGGGAGTTACATGAATAAAGAAGCCCCACAAGCAGAAAGAGAAAGAGAGAAAGAGAGATAGAGCTGGAAGCAAGGCATGGGAGAAGAGGAGAGCAAGAGAGAGAGAGAGAGATATTACACAACAAACATAGCAAATAAAGACACTGCATCGGACTGGAGTCTGTCCAGCCTCCGCGGGTACTAGCGCAGTGGTTGCGCCGCTCCTTTGTGGGCCGTGGGCACAAAAGAGCCCAGGGTGCTCTAGGCGTTTGACCGACGGGGGGGGGACGCACGACAGAGGAACAGGACGCAGCAGGCGGCCACAGATCAGCGCTGCTGTGCGGCGAGCGTTCGCGTGGGGTGTGGACCGTGATCGACGGCGAGCCCAGGGGGAGAGTGAGAAGGGGCGGGCTCTTTCAGAAGGCTCGGACGTTCCCCGGCCTTCTGATAAGTTTTTGTCAGCCTTCCCCGAAGACGCCGAGAGTTCCTTAGAGGGCGCGAGGGCCCCAGAGAAGTCCCGCCGCCTTCTGAGAAGGCCTTCTCCGTCTCGCCTCCCCCCTCTCGCTCGCCGCCGAGTGTGGACCGCGAGGCCGCGACCACGGCGACCATCACAAGCACCACCGCGGCTGCCTCTTGCAGCACGCCCGCCCACGACCCCCGACCAGGGCTCGACCCGAACGGTGTGTTTGGGCGATCTCTCGCGGACCGTTCTCGCTCCGATCTCGTTCTGGGCAGCGGAGGCGGAAGGAGGACAGAGCGAGAGAGAACGAGGACAAACCACGAGAACGCAGAGCATTGTCTGGGTCGAGCCCTGCCCCCGGCCGTGACGACGACCGCCACCGACAATCGCCGCCGGCCGAGCGCCCCCCGCCCCCCCGCTCCCCGTTGTCCGCTGTCCTCCCCCGTGCCCTGCCGGGCCGCCCCTGCCGCAGCGTGCACGGCTCGCGCCTCGCCCTTCCTTCTTCTTCTTCGTCCTCCTCCTCTTCCTCCTCCTCCTCCTCCTCGACCTCCTCCTCTTCTTCTTGTTATCCTCCCTCCTCCTCCTCCTCCTCCTCCTCGTCCTCCTCCTCCTTCTGACCCGGCACTGGAGTGCGGGCGTGAGGTGAGGAATAAATCCCGTCTCAAATGCAACCGCTTGCTGTTGAGGTTGCGGTTGCTTGTAGGTCAGAGCCCATCGAAAGCCGACGGGCTGGCATCCCCCAAAAACGGGGGAACTGGCTGTCGCGGACCGCTGGCGGTCCCTAGTCGAAGCACGGGGTGTAAAGATAATTGCGCTTCCTGCCCGTTTTCGGGCTCCGGGGCAAGGCCTGGCTAGGCCGTGTCTAACGCCATTCAGCCATGCACGACAACACAAATGTCACGGAGTCGGTGCGCGGGCGATTCCCCGCCACTGCTTAGGAGAACACTTTCCCGCCGCACTTTAGGGCGTCGACCCCTAAAGCTGGGGCTTCGGCCCCACATGCGTTACCCGCGCAGCAAGGTTGTTAGGGCCAGGGACTACGGACCACTGCATAGCAAGTTCGCGGTAGCCCCTGGCCC
Source organism: Prorocentrum cordatum (assembly GCA_963575745.1). NCBI lineage: Eukaryota > Dinophyceae > Prorocentrales > Prorocentraceae > Prorocentrum > Prorocentrum cordatum. The sequence goes on along the minus strand of CAUYUJ010016857.1, from coordinate 137,862 downwards.
GCTGATTCGACCGGATCAGCTAGCCAGCCATACAGGTAGTAACCAAACTAGTGGGATTACGATGTACAATTGGACGCTAACTCTACCATGCTTCTGCTGCCACCCGTCCTGCTGCCCTGACCAAGCAGAGGAAAAAGAGCCACACTTTGTTGTGGCATCCTGGGGCCATCGCCAAGCGGGGATGGCAACCCAGAAAGCCGGTTTCATGTCGTTTTCGCGGTCTTGCTAAAAACTACGGCCGTCCAGACCGTTACGCGGGCCACTGGCATCAACATGCGACTGGAACGCTCCCGGCATCCAACCTCGCAGGGGGAAGTCACCCCGAAGGGGCGACGCCCCGTTTGTGCCGCTATCGCGCGGCACAGGTGCTAGTATGTGCAGAGAGGCATCCATCTTCACAGGGGGGTCCCCCCCGAAGGGGCACTCAGCACGCAAGCATCGCAGGCTGCCTGCATGGGCTGGGGCCCCTGCCGCTTTGCCACACCTACGCTGGGGCTAAAGCTCCCGGCGTCTGCCCGACCTGCCAGGGTCCCTGCACTAAGTGCAAGAGCCCCTGAATTCAGCGGCGGGGAAGCAATCGGGCCCACCTTGGGGTCCGCTTCCTCCCCGGAGGGGAACCGCTGGGCAGTGCACGCCAGGAGTCAAATTGCGGACCACTGCTGCGGCAAGTTCGCTCCCCCAATATGGGATGCCACCCCGTAGGAGCCCCGATTCGACAGGATCACTTTGGGGCATGGGGTGAGGAGTGGGTGGCGGCCAGCGAAATCGATAAAGAGGTGGAACGTCGACGGGTGTTCCTCACTAAGCACCTCAGTATCGTGGCTATCCGTCATCCCCCAGCTTTGATCTGCGCGGCGGACACCCGCATCGGCCAGACCCCGCCCCCCTACGGGCTGAGGTGCGAGTGCACGACCCGCTGACTAAGGATACATCCGAGACAATCCTCCTCCTCCTTCTCCTCCTCCTTCTCCTCCTCCCCCTACTCCTCCTTCTCCCCCTCCTCCTGCCCCTCTTCCTCCTCCTCCCCCTCTTCTTCCTCCTCCTCCTCCTCCTCCTCCTCCTCCTCCTCCTCCTGTTGGGTCAGTATCGCATCAGCACGGTTACCCAGTGACTGCACGCACTCATGGTCCGCCAGGGGGGACGTGCGCTTCTCCTCCTGCTGGGCCTCTCTTGTTTTTCACTTCCACGGGCGTGGCCTCTCGCCTGAGGCGGGGGCATCGCCGGCAATTTTACGCGTGAGTGTTGCGCGCAGAGCGGTGCTTTCTCAGTGGGGCCCCTGCAGAAAGCTCTCTTGTGGGTTGTCAGGTCTTGCTTCGAGGCTCTGGCTTCCACCCCGTATGAGTGCTTGATCGAGGCGCTAGGTGGATTTGCGCCCGGTGTCCGCTGCAGACTGTCCCTGCCGAGGGCCTGGCGGCCGCCAGTGTGCTGGCTTGGGACGCCTTCGCCCGTCCCCCGAGCCCCGAGAAGGAGAGAGAGAGAGAGAGAGAAAGAGAGAGTCTTCTCCTCCTTCTCCTGCTCCTCCTCCTGCTGCCCCTCCCGAGTGAGAGCGGACAGGAGTCTGTCCGGCTTCTGCGGGTGCCAGCGCCGCGCACTGCGCCGCTCATCCGTGGCCTGGGGGCAACACTTGTGAGAACAAGCGCCCGCGGCGCTTTTTGGTGGGCGTGTGGTCGACGGGGAGGGCGCACGCCAGAAGGCGAGGGATGGAGAGAGAGAGAGAGAGAGAGGAGGAGGAGGAGGAGGAGGAGGAAGAGGAAGAGGGGCAGGAGGAGGGGGAGGAGGGGGAGGAGGAGGAGGAGGACGAGGAGGAGGACGAGGAGGAGGAGAGGGGGGGGTGGAGGCGGAGGAGGAGGAGGAGGAGGAGGAGGAGGGCCGTGTCTGCGTCGATCCGATCCGATCGACCCTCGCGCCGCCCGCTGCCGCCGCCCGGCGGCTCGCCACCCCGCGCGCGGGCCATGGCCCGCGCGCCCCCGCCGGGCGGCGCGGCGCGGGCGCGCGGCGGGGGCCCCGCGCTCAGCGCGGGCCCGCGGAGGGGGATCGGCGGCGCCGCTCGGCGCTCATGACGTCAGGGGAGGATGGCCCAGACCCCCCTTCGGGTCATGAAGAAATCGTCACGGGAGGTGTTTCTCGGTTCCCGGCCTCGGGGGCTCGTGATTGCCGGGCGTCGGGGCCGTCAGCACACGACTGGGGAGGAAAAGCCAGTCCCCGGGAATGAGTTGGGATGTCTGGGTGTCCACGGGTCTGGAAATATACCGGTATCGTTAACAGCGTTTCAGCTTGTGTTGCCTGTTATGATCCGCGTGATGTCGGGAGACGCAGCTTTGACGATCTTGGGCCGCTCAAAAATGTATAAGTATTGGCCCAACGTTTATATGTATGCAACTCTCTCTCTCTCTCTCTGATTGTTGTTTCCCCCACACAGTTGCTTGCACCTAGGGGTTCTTGCTTATTCTAAGCATCTGGCCATGCCTGCCGGCGTTTTGCCCTCGTGCCGCCCTCGTGCCGCCCCGTGCCGCCCTCGTGCCGCCCCCGTGCCGCCCCCGTGCCGCCCCCGTGCCGCTACGTGCCGCCCCGTGCCGCCCGTGCCTCCAGTGCCGCTGGCCATGGCTGTAGTAGTACTATACCATGAATATAATGCGCACCGCATAGATCGCACAACAGATATTGCACCGCACTGGTGGCATACCATGGATCGCACCGCATTCGTAGCAGCACATATTGCACTCCCTAAATTTGCATGGTGGGTACTGTACAACATATGTTGCACCACATCGATGGTACCACAACGAGTGCTTCACACTCATTGCACAACAGGTAGTGCACCTCATAGATCGCACCACATGTATTTCCCTTTTTGAAACGAGAATAGACTCTACCCCGGGATTATCAATGCACATGTGGTCCTGCCCCATCGTCCATGCTAAATATGAACTCGTACCATCCCAGCGCAACCGATATCGCACCCCCCCGTCATGCTCAGCAAAAAATGCACTGCACGCGCACGCGTTTATCAAATGTCATACATGTTCAAGAACCCCTTGCAACAAATGGGACGAAGTGCACGCGCGCGTCGTCGCGCGCATGCCGAAATCCTTGAACAACTTAGGGGTCGCAAGGATTCCGGAATCGAGTGTCCAAGAAACACATACAAATCATGCGTTCTCAACACGGATGTTCACCTTCCCCCCCCAAAAAAAAAGAACGTGCGCGCGCTCTCGCGAATTCGGAAGGAAACCATCGGTGTTCAACATTTTTAGAAAACGTTGCCAGACGGGCTTCGCGCGCGCATGCCGAAATCGTTCGCACGCCCTTGCGCGCGTGCTGGGGGACACGATCCGTGTCAAATAATACCACGCGGGCCACTCTCGCGCGTCGGCCGCGCGCGCATGTCGAACTCTTTCAAAAACCTTAGCCGCCAAATCGAGGACGCCGTCATCGTCGTTGGCGTGATCAGCATCGGCGCCGTCACTTGCCGTGCCGTCGTCGCTGTCAGCATCGCCACCAGCACCGCTACTATCATCATCGTGCCTACCGTTGTCGACGTTTCTGTGGTACCGCGCCCGCTCAAGTCGCCGACTTGCAGTGAAGTGCCCGCTGGGGTGTGCCGAACGGTTAGCACCACCGCGTTCGCGCTGGTCGCGCCAAACGAGCTGGCCGCTGCGCGCACGTGCATGCGCGGGCTGCCGCGGCCGCAGAGATGCACCAGCCAACACCCCGCATTCATCGCAAAGTTACCGCATGGGTTTTGCATACCCAGTTGCGGGTGGGTGGGTGGAATGATTGCGCGAGCAGTGGAGTTGACAACTTCAAGTTCGGCGAGTGAGTTGCACCACGTAGATTGCACCACATAGGTTGGTCCACGTGCACCGCGAAATGTATATGGTACCACATGGGTCGCACCACTCTCCCTGCAAAACATCGGTTGCACAACATAGGTTGCGCAACGTATACTCTCCTCTCTCAGAGGAGAATAGGAGCTACGCCCCCCCCTGGGTTATCACCTCCTCTCTTGGTTTTGCATGTTATATATGGTTCTGCCCCACCGTCCATTCGAATTGTGAATTCAAAACGTTCCTGCCCAAGTGTTGTTGCCCCCCCCCGCTTCCCTGTCCACAGACATGATATGCGCGCACGCCCGTCCATCAAAACTTAAAAGTTGTCGGGAACCCTTCGTCGCGCGCGCCGTCGCGCGCGCATGCCGAAGTTTTGCAACAACCTTTGGTTTCGGAGTGATTTTAAAATCAAGTGAAACATACGAAGCACATGGTTTCGCAGCAGTGGTGTTCAAAACGAGCTTGCCCGCGTGCTCCCGCGAAGTTTTTTGTTCAAAAAAGAGAACATTATTTTTGTGTGTCTAACCTGTTTAGAACATGCTACCAAGCGGGCTTTGCGCGCGCATGACGAAATCGTTTGAACGTCCTTGCGCGCTTTCCGTCGCGAGAATCCGTTGCAACAGCTGGGGCGACGTGCGCGCGCGTCACTGCGTGCATGCCTAAATCCGTGAAAAAAAAAACCTTCCGTGTCGCATCGGTTTCAAAACCGGGTGTCCAACAAACATACAAAACAACACATGGCTTCGCAACGCCAGGTTTTTTTTGACGTGCGCTCGCTCTCTTGCGATTTTTAAAAAGCAAAGATTATAGGTCTCTCAACATGTTCATGCAATTCTGTCAAATGGGCCATTTGCGCCGCATGTCGACATCATTCGCACGCCCTTGCGCGTGCGTTGTGGGACACGATCTGTGACAAATAACACCATGCGGGCCACCTTCGCGCGTCGGCCATGCGCACATGTCGAACTTCCTCCAAAACCTTCATCGCCGACGCGAAGACGCCGTCATCGTCGTCGGCGTGATCAGCGTCGGCGCCCGCACTGGCCGCGCCCTTGTCGTTGCCAGCATCGTCGCCAACATTATATTCCCATTATCAAGTCTACCGTTGTCGACGTTGCCATGATACCGCGCCCGCCCAAGTCGCCGACTCGCAGTGAAGTGCCCGCTGCGGTCAGCGCCACCGCGTTCGCGTCGGTCGCGTCAACCTAGCTGGCAACTGCGCGCGCGTGCTTGTGTTGGCGCGACCGCAGGGATGCACCAACCAACGCCAAGCATGCATGGGTTTTGCACACCCAGGCGCGGGTGGGTGGCTGAGATGTTTGCAAGAGCATGGGATGTGTCAATTCGTTTGTTTAAGCCAATTGCGCCACACTAGATCGCTCCACATTTACTGTTTCAAATCGACCACGCACCACATCTGGCTACATACACGGTTTGGAGTCCACGCTGGCCAACTGTTTGGGTCCATGTTAGTCCATCTTCTCGGGGGTTGTATCTCTCATTCTCTCTCTATGTTCTCTCTCTCTCTCTCTCTCTCTTCTTTTTATAATGAAACAAGTTTTCGATACACATTGTCCCTTTCTCGTCGCCACGGCTGGATCCGCTTCGAAAGAACTTGTCCGAACGCTCCCCGTGAGAGATCCATGGAGTGGTGGTATGGGTATCTTTTTGCTTTCGCATGCACCTCCAGCTCTGGGCGGGGCGCCCTTCGGCCGTGCCAGCGCGCGGGAGTGCGCGGCAGCCGGCAGGGTCAGGGGCAACGTGTGGGTGGGTAGATGCTCCGGTGGGGGTGCATCGACCCCCAATCGCCCACTCATCGCCGATAGGGGCCCAGGATCCCATTCCGCCCAGGGAGGTGCGGTTTCGCTATCGGGGGCCTGTCGCCGATGTATCGGCGACGTGTCGGTGATTCCAGCTCGACGTTCCCCCGCACAGGGGCGCCCAGCAGGTGCTCGCGAGAGCGGCGGCCCTCGGTGCTAAGGACGGCGACGGCGGCGGCGGCTTCGACGGCCGTGGCCCATGGCGAGAGCATCCGCCCCCACCTCGTCCACCTCGCCCCAGATCCGCCTGGACGTCCTGGTCAGAACGTACCCTGAGAGAGGTTTGTGGAGCAGCCGCGTCCGTATTTTCTGGTTTCCCCCGAAGCGGCCTCCGGAGGCCGAACCCGAGGAAGAAGCGTTTCAGCACTATGCCGGGGCCCACCCAAGGACAAGCTATCACTGACAGGGATACACTTTTTGCTGCCGCTCAGGTGTTACCGGACAACACTATTCTTGCACGTGTGTCAAGCCTGGCCCCCGCATCTGACGCGGGGGCCTCCAAATCTCCACTCTCCTGAAACTGAAACTCGATGCTTCAAATGGACTGGTCTGCTGGGCTGGCTGGCTCAAGAACGCGAGGGAGGGACGAGGAGACGGGAGCAGGGAAGAAGAAAAAGGGGTTCAGGCTGCGCTCGGCGACGCGGGAGGGGCGTGCTTGAGCATACGAGGCGACGGTGCTCTCTGTGCCCCCTCCCCATGCCCCAACGTGCTCACCGAAAACTACCATTCACGAGCTCACTAAACCATTTCAGCACTATGCCGGGGCCCACCCAAGGACAAGCTATCACTGACAGGGATACACTTTTTGCTGCCGCTCATGTGTTACCAAACAACACTATTCTTGCACGTGTGTCAAGCCTGGCCCCCGCATCTGACGCGGGGGCCTCCAAATCTCCACTCTCCTGAAACTGAAACTCGATGCTTCAAATGGACTGGTGTGCTGGGCTGGCTGGCTCAAGAACGCGAGGGAGGGACGAGGAGACGGGAGCAGGGAAGAAGAAAAAGGGGTTCAGGCTGCGCTCGGCGACACGGGAGGGGCGTGCTTGAGCATACGAGGCGACGGTGCTCTCTATGCTCCCTCCCCATGCCCCAACGTGTTCACCGAAAACTACCATTCACGAGCTCACTAAACCATTTCAGCACTATGCCGGGGCCCACCCAAGGACAAGCTATCACTGACAGGGATACACTTTTTGCTGCCGCTCAGGTGTTACCAAACAGCACTATTCTTGCACGTGTGTCAAGCCTGGCCCCCGCATCTGACGCGGGGGCCTCCAAACTTCCACTCTCCTGAAACTGAAACTCGATGCTTCAAATGGACTGGTCTGCTGGGCTGGCTGGCTCAAGAACGCGAGGGAGGGACGAGGAGACGGGAACAGGGAAGAAGAAAAAGGGGTTCAGGCTGCGCTCGGCGACGCGGGAGGGGCGTGCTTGAGCATACGAGGCGACGGTGCTCTCTATGCTCCCTACCCATGCCCCAACGTGCTCACCGAAAACTACCATTCACGAGCTCACTAAACCATTTCAGCACTATGCCGGGGCCCACCCAAGGACAAGCTATCACTGACAGGGATGCACTTTTTGCTGCCGCTCAGGTGTTACCAAACAACACTATTCTTGCACGTGTGTCAAGCCTGGCCCCCGCATCTGACGCGGGGGCCTCCAAATCTCCACTCTCCTGAAACTGAAACTCGATGCTTCAAATGGACTGGTCTGCTGGGCTGGCTGGCTCAAGAACGCGAGGGAGGGACGAGGAGACGGGAGCAGGGAAGAAGAAAAAGGGGTTCAGGCTGCGCTCGGCGACACGGGAGGGGCGTGCTTGAGCATGCGAGGCGACGGTGCTCTCTATGCTCCCTCCCCATGCCCCAACGTGCTCACCGAAAACTACCATTCACGAGCTCACTAAGCCATTTCAGCACTATGCCGGGGCCCACCCAAGGACAAACTATCACTGACAGGGATGCACTTTTTGCTGCCGCTCAGGTGTTACCAAACAACACTATTCTTGCACGTGTGTCAAGCCTGGCCCCCGCATCTGACGCGGGGGCCTCCAAATCTCCACTCTCCTGAAACTGAAACTCGATGCTTCAAATGGACTGGTGTGCTGGGCTGGCTGGCTCAAGAACGCGAGGGAGGGACGAGGAGACGGGAGCAGGGAAGAAGAAAAAGGGGTTCAGGCTGCGCTCGGCGACACGGGAGGGGCGTGCTTGAGCATGCGAGGCGACGGTGCTCTCTATGCTCCCTCCCCATGCCCCAACGTGCTCACCGAAAACTACCATTCACGAGCTCACTAAACCATTTCAGCACTATGCCGGGGCCCACCCAAGGACGAGCTATCACTGACAGGGATGCACTTTTTGCTGCCGCTCAGGTGTTACCAAACAACACTATTCTTGCACGTGTGTCAAGCCTGGCCCCCGCATCTGACGCGGGGGCCTCCAAATCTCCACTCTCCTGAAACTGAAACTCGATGCTTCAAATGGGCTGGTCTGCTGGGCTGGCTGGCTCAAGAACGCGAGGGAGGGGCGAGGAGACGGGAGCAGGAAAGAAGAAAAAGGGGTTCAGGCTGCGCTCGGCGACACGGGAGGGGCGTGCTTGAGCATGCGAGGCGACGGTGCTCTCTATGCTCCCTCCCCATGCCCCAACGTGCTCACCGAAAACTACCATTCACGAGCTCACTAAACCATTTCAGCACTATGCCGGGGCCCACCCAAGGACAAGCTATCACTGACAGGGATGCACTTTTTGCTGCCGCTCAGGTGTTACCAAACAACAGTATTCTTGCACGTGTGTCAAGCCTGGCCCCCGCATCTGACGCGGGGGCCTCCAAATCTCCACTCTCCTGAAACTGAAACTCGATGCTTCAAATGGACTGGTGCGCTGGGCTGGCTGGCTCAAGAACGCGAGGGGAGGGCGAGGAGACGGGGGCAGGGAAGAAGAAACAGGGGTTCAGGCTGCGCTCGGCGACACGGGAGGGGCGTGCTTGAGCATGCGAGGCGACGGTGCTCTCTATGCTCCCTCCCCATGCCCCAACGTGCTCACCGAAAACTACCATTCACGAGCTCATTACACCATTTCAGCACTATGCCGGGGCCCACCCTAGGACGAGCTATCACTGACAGGGATGCACTTTTTGCTGCCGCTCAGGTGTTGCCAAACAACACTATTCTTGCACGTGTGCCAAGCCTGGCCCCCGCATCTGACGCGGGGGCCTCCAAATCTCCACTCTCCTGAAACTGAAACTCGATGCTTCAAATGGACTGGTCTGCTGGGCTGGCTGGCTCAAGAACGCGAGGGAGGGGCGAGGGGGCGGGAGCAGGAAAGAAGAAAAAGGGGTTCAGGCTGCGCTCGGCGACACGGGAGGGGCGTGCTTGAGCATACGAGGCGACGGTGCTCTCTATGCCCCCTCCCCATGCCCCAACGTGCTCACCGAAAACTACCATTCACGAGCTCACTAAACCATTTCAGCACTATGCCGGGGCCCACCCAAGGACGAGCTATCACTGACAGGGATGCACTTTTTGCTGCCGCTCAGGTGTTACCAAACAACACTATCCTTGCACGTGTGTCAAGCCTGGCCCCCGCATCTGACGCGGGGGCCTCCAAATCTCCACTCTCCTGAAACTGAAGCTCGATGCTTCAAATGGACTGGTCTGCTGGGCTGGCTGGCTCAAGAACGCTCACCACCACCCGCGCCCGCGAGCGGCTCCTCAACAGCCGAAATCAGGCCAGTGCCATTCATCGTGTAACCGTCGCCCGTATTCGCTGTGCGGTCTGGCTCCAGGAGGCGCGACTGCTCGCGCCTGCTGAAGGGGAAAAGAAGCTGGATGAACCGCGTCACTGCGCGGCGCACCCGACGGCAGAGCCTGCGGGTGGACCCCCCTGGGAGGGCGGGAGCGCCACGGAGCACCTCGGGGCCGAGGTCCAGCTCAGGCGCGGGGAAGGACGGTTCCGCCAGAACCTTGAGCTGCTCGGCCATGGCCGGCGCCTCGGCCGTCTCGTCCATGCCGAGCACACCCCGCACTGGGTTCGCCCACTGCGGGCGAAAGCGGGTCGTGACCACCTCCAGGCGATCCCGACATGGCCGCTGGGAAGCCAGCGAACCCAAAAACTCACGGACTGGTACATCTTAGGAGAAAGGAAAGTGCTGTGTGTGAATTCGCCCCTCGGCCTGGTGGCCGAGGAGAAAAGCAAAAAGCGCTCCAGCTCATCAGAAACATCCGGCTCGAGCTGCATGACCTGCTGGACCTCCGGCTCCTGGAGGAAGGCGGGCCAGTCGTCTTCATCCTCGACGAAGAACCTGCCGGTGCTGCCCAGCACATGGACGTCCAGCAGGTCGACGCCACGCCAAGCCGCCTCGACCAGGCCGATCGACCCGTCCGTCACTGCCGACACGAGCTTCGCTGCGCTCGTGCTCACATTTGCTCCTGCAGTCACGATCTTTCCCGCCGCGGTTCCCACCTCTTCCGCCACGTCAGTCATGACGATGAAGCCCCTAGCGGCGTTGGGGAAGAGGCTGGTGGGTAGGATACTCAGCATCATGGCGGCCAGCACTAGCTTGCCCAGGAGGGATCCTGACGGCGCGCACTTCATCAACCTCTGGAGCTGGCCGCTCTTGCCCGTCTTAAGCGATTTGGCAAAAGCCTTCCCCGCTGCCGCCTGCACCTTCGCGCTGGCATTGGGCGTGGCTGGCGGCAGCGACGGTGCCCCAGGGAACGGCGGCGGCGCGGTAGCTCCCCACGGCGGCACTGGAGGGTAGTAGGCCCCACCCATGGCCAGGCCCCCTGGGGTCCGAGGAGGCGGCGTGTCCGCGCGATTCTGCGTCGGCGTGGCCGGCGCCCGCGTCGAGCTGGCCCCCGGGCTGCCCACCTCCAGCCGCGAGCCCGCCTCCGAGCCCGACTCCGCGCCCTCGCCCTTGGCCTGCGCGGCGGCGCCCTTGCGGAGCGCAGCCATGGTGCCACTGGGCGTCCTGGACCCCGCCGTCGAAAGCCTGGCGAAACGTAGGGTGCCAGTAGCGGGCGGCCCAGTCCTGGGCTGGCTGCAAACCCACTGCGCGTAGAGCTGTGCCAGCCTGTGACGCTTGAACCACATCGATATAGATGCGTAGCGAGGAGTCGGCCCTCCACCTTCCTATTTCCCTGGTGGACTCGAAAGGGGCCCCGAGGGCGGTCGTCTCCGAAGCTGGCGCAAAAATGAATACACATCCAGGAACACACGTTACTGATCATGGGGACGGTGTGACGAGGTTGGTGCGCATAGTCCCAGCCCTTGAGGGCCGTCCTAACTCGACACATCCTCCCTTTCATGCGCAGGCAGCGGAACTCCACCGCCGCGAGGAGCAGGGTGAACTTGGACTTAGTCTGGACCCCCATCCCCGCAGCCTCGGAGCCCCCAAACCTCTTGAAGTTCATGATAGCGTCATCCCACTGATCAGGGGTGTACGGCCCCACCCCCTCTCTGACACACCACTTTGACAAAAAGGGACCACCGCCTCCTTATACTTGAGGGCGGTAGTAGCAGAGACCCCCCCTCCTCATGTACCTCGATTACTTCTGAATCGTCCTGCTCTGCTGGACGACCTGGGCCCGATCCCGCGGGATGCCCTCTAACACTTCCCTCCATGGCCTACTGCGCGACACCCAATCGGCAGGCGTCCGCCGCGTCTCGATTCAGGGCAGCAGCAGCCGTAGCTCAGCAGCGGCACACAGGGCGCATCGGCGGCGGAGGAGGAAGTTGAGCGGGCCCGCAGCGGACCTCCCCTTGGTAATGGCGTACGAGCAAGGCATGTTGCCCTCGAAAGAAATCACCTTACTCCTATAAAAACCTAGAACTTGCACCAACCTTTCCAGCGCCAAAACGACGGCCCTCATCTCCCCCACGGTGATGTGCACCTCCCACCTCCACCTACCGGCAGCGACTGGGATCCAGGAGCGAGCTGTGTCCCAGATCTCCTTCGGAACCGAACTGACAGGGGGGTTGGGGTGGAGCGAGCGGGGGGCCTTCTCGAGGGCGCGCTTCTCCTGGCCCAGGCGCGCGAGAGCGTAACCAGGTCTAGTCCCGGCCTCCCCGAGCAGGCGGGCCTCGCTGTCCGACATCACGGTGGCGACGATACCGTAGCCCCCGCAGTCTAGACCGTTCGACCCCTCAGCATCCGTAGCCAGAACCACTTCTGAGATGGGCGCCCCCAGGTCCACGTAGAGCCCCATGGGCCCACACCTCATAACCTTCCACTCCCTCAAAGCACTGGGCCACCATCTGCGGAGCCCACGACGCCCAGGGAGCCCCTCGTTCTGCTTAGCAAACTGGAAGATATGCTGAGGCGCCGCAAGCCAATGACGAGCCAGCAGCGCCGCCCAAACCCAGACTCCCAGTAGCGAAGATACGGCATCCAGAGACACCCAGGGGCGACGTTCTAGGTAAAGCATGGCCTCGTACAGGGCCGCGGCCTTCGGGGCAGGTAACCTAAGTCGAGCAGGGTGTTGCTGAATCTCATACCCTACAACCTTGTCCATCTCGTCGGATTCTCGGCGGTCGGTAACCTTTAAGCCCAGCTCCACTAGGTCGTCAGCAGCACGATGCATGAAAACGTTCGCGGCCCCCTTGGAGCCTATGTGGCCATGGCCGTCCGTCATCACCAGACCATCGTCGATATGGAGGTAAAAGCCTACATCCCCTTTGTCCAAGACAGTGTTTTTCATCTTGACGCTTGTCTCGTTGAGTATATGGAGCCCCCGCTCGCGCCGGGAACTGCTCGGCCTAGACCATTGCGAAAGCCTAGCAGCACGACGCGGGGGAGGAGCAACTGCGAGCGGATCTGACATCTCTCGGCGCGTCCTGACGAAGCTCCGTATCAGGCAAGAGGCCAGGAAGCGGCTGAAGGCCGTCGGGCACGTAGCCAAACGTGTGGTCGCAAAGTCTGGCCGGCCCCCCCTTCCCCGCAATGCGCCCGATGTTCCTGTGGTGTTGGTGTTTCCCATCACATCGGCACTCTCCCTCCCGAAGCCCATCGGCCGTGCCCGACAGCGTCGTCGCCTTGCGCGCCAGGCCGCCGTACGTGCACTGATCAAGACTAACGCGCACGGCCGACGTGCGCTCCTCCATGGCACGCATCACCTCCGTGCTGTAAACTGAGGGATAGGGACCCTCGCCAGGGTCCTCGGGATGCTCGTGGATATGCGCCCCTCCCTGGGCGGAAATTCCTTCGCAAAGAGACAGAAAGTTCAGAGTTAGAAGGTTGGGCTCCCGGGCGCGCCCCTGCTCGGCTTCCGCGAGCTCGGAGTCGGGGCGGCCCCAAACGTACTTGCCTCGAAAACGCAGCGGCCTCGGACCCCCAAGCAACTGGACGAAGCGGGCCCGAGACCACGTTGAGCACGGAGGTCCTCCGACAATTCCATCAATGTATCCCTGGGCCACCAGGCCCCATAGCTTCTGGAAGGTCTCTGGAATGGCGAGGCCCCAGTTGGGGTCCAGCTCGAGGTCGCACGAGAGCACCAAGATCTCGAGGCCGTGCATGGCCCCCAAGACGTGGAGCCACTCCTCCAGATCCCCAGGCCGTCCCGGGCCCGCGAACAGGTGCATGGCGACAACGACATTCTTCCCAGACGTCTTAACCTCTAGGACCTTCTGAACCCAACCGCCCACGGTGAACCCCTTACCTACGTCCTCGGACTTCTTACTTATGTTCTCCTGGGCCCAATCCTCGTCGCTCTTTCCCAAAAACTGGCCCTCCTCATTGACGTCGAAATCCTCCTCCGAGTAGCCCCGCCGAAGGCCACAGCTGCGAACGAGCGCGCGGCCTACGCAGGTCATATTAATATTCATCAGGATGTGGACGCTATGCGAGCCCCCCATGACTAGGCGCTTCCACATAGGATAAATCCAGTCCCCAGGCCTGGCTCGCTCCTGGACGTCCCAGGGAAGGGCAGCCCAGATCAGGCCGGCCCGGATGGGGGGTACAGCTTGCCACGCCCACATCCACTCAGGCACATCCACCGAAGTAGCGGCATTGCTCTCGTCGAAGGCCGACGCGCTGACGAAATCGCTCGGCACGTGCACACTGGCGAGGGCTGCCCCGCCGTGGAGTCCGTGCTCCTCACGAGGACGTACATCATGGAACATATAATTCGAGGCCACCATCATGATAATCTTACGTTGCTTAGCTGGGTCCTTTTTGGGCACCACTGAGAACCCCGCAAATTTCCAGAGGTTGAGGGCGATGTCCCGCCTCAGGAAATATCTTGCGTACTCCTCCTCTGATCCTCCAACGAAGCCGTATTGCTGTTCAAGCTCCCGAAAAAATATCTGCGAACGGGCCTCTGGGGCCGCCCCTACTTGGGCCTCCTCGGAGTAGAAGGCCGCCTCCTCTGGACCCAGGGCGGACAACATGGGCGCCGCTTGGGGATCCAGGGGCTCATCTGCAGCGTCGGCTCGCAGAGCTTCATGCGCAGTCTTGCGCCTCTGGGCCCCTGTGTACGATAGAGCTGCCGATTTCACCAACTTCTCGACGGCTTGGGCGCCTGTCAGGCCGCAGCCCCAGCGCGCCTCACGAAGACGCGCTGCCTCACGTAGAGCCAGTCGCTGAATCCGTAGGTGGTGGGGAAGCATCTCCTTCAAACGTTCGTGGTCGCGGCTTCCCCGTGTGAGCTCTCGGCAGTCTCCCCGATACATGGCACTCAGAGCAGTCAGGTACTCGTTGGCCAAAGTCATCAGGGCGAACTTCTTGTGAAAACGCTGGCGGAGGCGATTGGGCGCACTGCTGGGTCGCCCTGGAGCCTCAACCAATGGGATCGGGTACAATCGGGCGCCAGGCGCCGTGTGCAGCAATTCGCGCAGTCCGTGGGTCTCGTCCAGCACATGCTCCTGGACCCAGCGGCCGCGCTCACTTCCTCGGCTGGTAGCTGCTGTCCCAGCCGAGGCTGCCCTATGTCACTCAGCCTTCTTAGCCCCCCCTGGCGGGGGGCCCTTCTTGGTGTCGTCCTTCTCGCCCTTGTCGCCCTTGCCGCCCCGTCGTCTCAGGTCGGCGGCCGCCCCCTCGTTCCTCTGGTGCCCCGCTCTGCTGTGGGCGGTGGCCGACTGAACCAGCCAGCTCGGCGCAACGTCGGTCTGACTGCCGGGGGTGGCACCCCCAGCATGTGGAGCGCCCCCGTGCGATCGCCGGACCTGCTCTCATACATGTAGGCCGCCAGGCGGCGGAGGGAAATCTCCCTGAGGTCGTTGGTACTCAGGAACCTCATGAGGTCCTCCTCGGTCTTGCAGTCCCGCACGGCGAAATCCACCGTAGACGCCAGCGTCCATAGATCCGTCCACACAGGCGACGTACGGCTCCCGCCGTTCCGAGCTGACAACCAATCTCGCGTAGATGTGCAGCCTTCTGCCCTCATCGCCCGATGGATCTCAGCGCCTGCCCTCTGCATGTCGGGCGGGAGGCTGGCTCCCCCTCGGGTCTCCTGGCTGCCTCCCCCCGCCGTTGCCGAGCCTCCAAGGCCCAGCGGGTCGCCCGCCGTGCCACCGAGGGCAGGCGCTGCGCTGGAGGCCAAGGCCTCCAGACCTCGGGCTAGGTCGGTCACCCTCGGCGCGGTGACAGTGCCTGCGCCCTCGTAGCCGTAGCCGCGCAAGAGCTGCACCGCGGATGCGTCGAGGCGGCGGCCCTGCTCGAGCTTCACCACGGAGTCCCAGAACTTTGTGGCCCAATAGGGGTCGGCGTGAGCTGTGGCGCTGGTGGTCATCAGGTAGTCCTTCACGAGGGCGGCGCCTGCTCGGCTGGCGGCTCCGATCTCGGTCGGACGATGGGCGGCCTCGGCCCCTCCCGCGGCCCCTGGCACCCCGGCCCAGCCCGCCAAGTCGCCCAGGGCGCTGGCGCCCGCAGGCGCGTAGCCGCTGGTGGCGGCGCCGCTGGTGGCGAGGGCGGGTGGCTGGTCTGGGGCGCCTCCGGGCATCCCGAAGGGCGCGGCGGCAGGCAGCCCCATCGGGCTCTGCGCCGGGTCTTCCTTCGCTAAGGTCACCTCCTGGAACCGCGCCCGATGCCCGCATCAGCGCCCGCGTCCGCTCGAGCTCCTCCTTGAGTAGCTGCATCTCGCTGTCGGGTGGCGGGGGGGCCGTCCGTCGTGGAAGCCGCGGCCAGGTCAGGCAGGCTAGGGCGCTCAGGATCGTGATCATGCCAACTGCTGCCCCTCCGAGCGCTGTCCGCCACGTGGAGGCCCCTTGCGCTAGCATGAAACCCAGGGCGCTCACGATGGCGAGCACCCCGCTCAGCCTCATGCGGGTGCTCAGAGGCCAGGGCGAGGACGCCCCTGTCTCGGGGGCGGGCGTCATGTCCCGTGACGTCGGGCACAGTAAGGTAAAACGTGATCCCGCGTGCTTGAGCATACGAGGCGACGGTGCTCTCTATGCTCCCTCCCCATGCCCCAACGTGCTCACCGAAAACTACCATTCACGAGCTCATTAAACCAGTATCGAGCAACCTCGCAGCATCGAAGCCTGGTGCCAGCGCCGCTGACATAAGCCCATGGCCCGTGGGCGCCTGTTAGCAGCTCGGGTTGCCGTTCCTGGGGTACGAAATCTTAGCATCTGCCCTGACATGGCAATCCAGTCCCAGACATGCTCGCGTCGTAAAGAAATCCGGACGAGAGGTTTTTCATTATTTTCGACCCCGGGGGGCCCTCGCCGGGCCCCGGGAGGCCCTCGCCGGGACCCCCGGCCGTCAAAAAAGACTCGGGACGAAAAGCCGGTCTTGGGGAAAGGGTCGGGACTTCTGGGGACGCCGTCCTGACAAAAAATCAGGACGTCGCTTGTCTGGGGTCCTATTTGGCCGAGTCCAGACTTACTCGGCCGATCCCTCGCTCGGTCTAGCTTGATGCAGCGCCCTCGCCTCTCGATCCAGAATCCAGCCCAAACCGCTCGTAGGACCGCGCTGTCGTGCGCCTCTCGACCAGGCCCAGCAGCTTCTCGGTCCGGCTCAATCCGTCGCAGCCGCCTCTCGGTCTGGCCCAGCATTTCTCGCGACCGCGCCCCCCCTGGCTTCGTCCCCAGAGATCTGACGTCGCGATTTGTTCAATGCGAGGTCTGGGGAAGTCCCGACCCCAGGGTCGGTCTTTCATCCCGAGTCGTTAAACGGTCCCGGGGCCCGGCGAGGGCCTTTGGAGGCCCAAAATTGCAAAACACCTCCGCTTTGTTTTTTCCAGTGCGTTGGATCTTTGGGTCCTACAGTCGAGGCCCTGAAGAAGGAACCTTTTGGTTGGGGAGGGGCTCCGCGTTCCTTAAGTGTTTCACAGCTTGCCTCAGGTTTTCCTTTTATGTTTTCCGCAGGAAAATCGAAGTTTAACTTATGGAAAAAAGGGGCCCCGTTCCTTATTTAGGGTTCCTTAGGACAACGCCCCGACTGTACCCCTCCCCAGGAGCCACCCTCCCCAAGCGGCACCGACCGGCGGGCGCGGAGCGCCCAGGCCATGCTGCCCCCTGGCGGCGGCGAGGCCCCGGGAGGCGCGCTGCCGGCCGGCGTCTCGAAGAGCGTCTCGCGCCAGCCGCCCTGCGAGACGGCGCTGCCGCCGCAGGCGGCCCGCAGACCGCGCGCGGCGCGCCTCGTCTTAGGTCGGGCATGTCCGCCTACAGGCGGGTTTCGGAGGGCAAGTGAAACAATAGTGAAGACATATATTCAAAAATGATTAAACTCAGGAGAGGAAAAAACACACAGACACAATTAATCGTCGATTCCCAGGACAATATGGGAAAATACGGGAAGTGGGGGGGAAGGCAGAAACCCAGAAAATATGGGGAAATATAGGACATATTTTTATTTGTGTGTATTTATTTGTGTGTCCTGGGGCCCCGTCATAAACACAGTCGGAAAATCGTCCCCAAACTAGTTTTGGATGGATTTTTGTTGAATGCTCCTCCTGCAGAGGGACATGCCCGACTCAAGGCCTCGTCGTCCCGCGCGCGGTCACCTCGCCCAGGCGTCGGGCGGACGGATCTCTGCAGTCCACGCGCGCGCGACATCCCAGACATGCCGCCTTCCACTTGTTTCGCGCCACGGGGGCTCTGCACGGAAGCGGCGGTCATGGCCAACACGGGGTCTCAGAGCCCCGTTGGGTCACGGGGCCAACACGGGGTCGCATCAGCCCCGGTGGGTTCCCGAGGGCTCTCCCACGCGCTCTCCCGAGAGGGGTCACACGACATGCCCGCCAACACGGGTTTGTGACTGCCGCAAGTTGGCAACGCTACAGAATCGACGCGACCACGTCCGATGGATCATTTGCTGTTCAATCTGGGTGGTTGCTTCTTCATTTCGGCCTCCGAGTGCCGTGTTCGGGCTCCGGGGCTATCGAAAAGTGATCCAGGGCAACGGAAGCTACCCTCAGGGAAGTAGTCGCACTCCTTTCCCTTGATTGTGCACACTCTATCCTACACGCTACAGTAAGTGCTTCTCGGCAATATGTTCCTTGCCCCCTACCTTACCGCGGCGCTGGGTCGGGTATCCGTCTAGCCGGCGCCATGCACTCTACGGGGGGCGCTGCGTTTTTGTGAACGGGACGTCGCAGGCCACCCGCGCGCTCAATGTATGTCTGCTTGTCTGCCTGTCCGTCCGTCTGTCTGTCTATATGCATGTATGTATGTTGGTGTGCATGTATGCATGTACACATGCATGTTTTTTGAGCGTGGATGTACTTAATGTATGATTGCATGTGTGTGCACATGTATATGTGTACACATCTATGCGTGAATGCATCTGTGCATGTGTTTGCATGCCTGTCTGCATGCATATAGGTTTGTATTCCTGCACGTATGTCTGAATATGTTTAAGTATGCATATGTTTGTTTCCATATGCTTAGGTGTACGACTACATACATGCATAGATGCCTCTCTCTCTCTCTCTCTCCTTACTTTGTTTGTTGTCTTTATGTGCTCCTCCCTCTCTCTCTCTACGTATATATGTTCGTATCAGAGGGCCCGAGGCATCATCTCAGGGATATGTCTAATGATCCGTACAGGCCAGCAGGGGTGCGAGAGCGCACTAAGGCTGCGTCCCGAAGAGGATGACCGATCACCTTGAGGCAATGGACGAAGTGGAACGTCTCCCCCTTTTTTGTTCGCTCTCTCTCTCTCTCTCCCCCTATCCCTCTCTCTTTCTATCTGGTTGATGTTTTGTTTGTCTCTCTCCTTCTCTCTGCAGGTGGTATGTATATACACACACCTCTCTCTCTCGCGGGCCACCAGATCCCACGTCTGTGGCTGACGACTTCCACGATCCGCCCGAAGCAGCACAGCGTCCTAACACCGTGACGGCCCCTGCTTGTCTCACACCAGCTCCTGTTGCCATTGATCGCTGCGGCACGCGTGGACCATGACAACGATGGGCGTGCACGTGGCCTTCACCTGCATGCCCATTGTTCAACGCTCCAGTGCTCACGGCGCGTGTGTGGCGGCGTCCTGGCTCTGTATCGCGCTGCATGGCATGCTTCGGCACCCTGCTGGTGGGACAGGCGTGCAATGCCAACGCAACCGTCCCGCAGCAACTGGCCGAGACAACTTCACCGAATCACAGCCGACCCGCGGCAACCGACCGACAAAACAAACTCGAACCACAACCTGCCAGCAACAACGCCAACCGAACAGCAACAACGCAACAACCTCGAATCACAACCGACCGACGCAACAATCTCGAACCATTGCCGACCCGCGACAACCGACCCATGCAACAAACTTGAACCAGACTCCATCGACTGCCACATCACCGGCCCCATCGACTACATCCCCGACCGCACCACCATCTACTCCACAGACTACGCCACCATCTACGCCACTCGCTCCCGACTGATTCACCATCTACTCATCCATCTACTCCTCCATCTACCCCACCATCTACTCCTCCGACTACCGCTCCCGAGCTAGGTGCACGCCCCGGAGCGGACCGTTGCGCAGACGGGCCATTGCCAGTGTCGGTACATGTGTGCCCGTCTCCAAGCGCCCATCGGCCTCCATTCTTTTCGGGGACGGCGACCTCTACAAGTACTTCAACCACAGGCTCATCCATCTGTCCAATTGCTGAGGCTCTCCTTGGTCAGCCTGTTGTCCTGTATAGTATTGACAAATTGATGCTGTCTGGCTGGTCACACAGATGGGGGCAATGCGATTCCCCTGTATTTTTCGCCTCTCATCCGCCTCTCCCATCCTCCTCTCCTCCTCTGGGCCCGGGTCCCGAGCGATCCTGCTTTTTCGCTTCACTTGGCGCTGCGCCTGGCTCCCGCGATGTGCTATATATATATATATATATATATATATATATATATATACACGGCGGTCCGCACACGCAACGCGCGCAACGCGTTTGTCCGGGGGTGCGTAAATCTATTCGTCCGTGCGTTCTCTCTGGCGTTGTTTTCGCGGGCCAGCTCGCCACTTGCAGCTCGGCAAGCAGCTGTCCTGCGGCAGGGAATCATTGATATACGAGGCCCCGAGAGGCTCTCCAAGGAAGAGAGGCTTGGGCGGCACTCCGCTACGTGCTGAAGGCACTGCGGCGGATATCGGCGTCACGGATCTCATGCTGGATCTCTACACGGAAGGTTGTGGAAACTCTACCAGAAGGCGCATGAATGTAGCTGAAGTATCTACACGCGGCATGATGTTTGAAATTCATATGTGGATATTCTAGATGAGACCAACGCCTGGGAGCTAGGGGGGCGCCCGCCCCCCGCGGCGCAAGGCTGGCGACGAGGTGGAGCTGCATTACGTCGCGAAGGCCTCAGTGGGGGGGAGCTCGCGAAGGGGGGCGCGCTCGGCGCCTGAGTGCGAGGCTGGGATCTGTACTTCCCCCACGCCGTGGGGACGGTCTTCCTGGACCTCCTGGGGTCCTGGGAGATCGGGTCCCCAGGCTGTGGCCTTGCAGAAGAAGTGCGTGCCTCCCTCGGGAGGGGGGCGCCTCTGCCGGCTCAGACCTGGAGCGATTTGATTTGTTTTGAATGTTGGTGGATGTTCCGTTTTCTTCTTTTTCACGGCCCCGTGGTACGGCAAATGCATGTGTGCGCACCACCGTGCCTGGCCAGCGCCATCTTGGGCCCTGCCCTGTGTGGTGTATGCGCGATCCTAGGGACCCCGATGGCCCTGGCAAGCCATGGTGGTGGTGTATCCTTGCCTTCTGCGGATCTGGAGGCCGTCTGTCGGCACCAGGGCCGATAAAAGCGAGTCGGTCAGGGGGGGCCAGGTGCTGGAACACCGCCACTACCTCGGAGACCTGCGGCGGCAGAGGCTACAGCAAAAGCGGCAGCCGAACGACCTGCTCCGGTGGCCTCCCGAGGTCCCCAGAGATTCCTGGACGTCCTTGGAAGCCTCCAGGGGTCCCCAGAGGTCGCCGCAGATTCTTGGAGGCCGCTCCAAAAGCCAGGTGGGGCCCAGGACAGGGGCCAAGCACGCCCCGAGCCCTTGGGGCCTCAGCTCCTCGCCCTCTGAGCGGCCGTTTCGGCCCCCAGGGCGCGCGATTTAGCGCGCCCGCGCGCCGCCTCAGCGGCGCCCTGAGGCCAGGCGGTGGGGCGGCCGTGGACAGGCGTTCTCCCAGGAAGCACGGACGGGAACTTTTAGTCTACGTGTCGTTCCTCCGGTTGTGGCCCACCGCGTTTCGGCGCGACACGCTATCCAAGTCCCAGTCACCAGGCGTCAACGTCCGGAGCTTTTCCCCGCTTCCCGCCCCGCGGAGCGGAGCGACACGGTATCCGCTTGCAGGGCAAGTCGTGTCGCCGGGACCGCCGCTGCGAGAAGCTAAGCAAAAGTTCCTTACCGTAACGCTTCTCGTTGGGATCGCGCTTTGTTCATCACATGCCATTTGATGCTGTTGTGATTGGTTAGCCCTCGAGTAGCGTTGGGCCGTGGCCGTGCACTGCCGACAGCAACCTCGGGGGCCCGAAAACTGTGAACGCGGCTTGAAGCGCCCTCTGGGCTTCAGAGAAGGGGGGGCGGGCTCGGGGGAGAGGAGCAGGGCGGGGGCAGAGGTCTGCGTCACGCGAACAAGCTCGCCACTTTCTCGGGCCCCCGGCTTTGGCGCTCCAGCGGGCATGATGCGCGGCGCTGTGGCGCCTGCAGGTGCGGCGCACGCGGGGGGGGCAGTCGGTCCAGCCAGCGCCGCCTACCTGGCTCATCACGCGGCGCTGGCATGCGCGGCCGCCACGGCCCCGACGGTCGCTGCCACTGGACTGCCTCGCAGCGCGGCGCCATTCCCAGAGGCCCACCCGCGTCGCTCTGTGCCAGCCGCCTCCCCGAGAACCGCCTCCGAGTCCGACATGTCCAACTGCTGGTTGGGCTCCACAACCTCGAGCCAGCGGCTTGGCACGGTCCGCGCTCCAGGCCCAGCCTCCCCCCGCGGGGCAGGGAGCTCGTCGGCAAGCTCGGCAAGATCGACGCGGGCGGTCCTCTGGATCAGCAGCCCACGCGGCCCACGCTGGCGCGCCCCTCGCGGCCCGCCAGGGCCCCTCGCCCTCCGCGGCCCCTCTGGCCAGGGCGGCGGCGGCGGCCGCGCCGCCCGCCGGCAGTGCGGCGCCCCTCGGCGCGCAGGCCGCACTGCCCAGCAGGGACCTCGGCGGCGCACCCGGCGGCCTGCCGCCCGAGGGCGCCGCGCCCGCCGGCTCCCGCGCCCAGCCCGCTGGGGCGACCGCGCCCGTCGCGGCGCCCGCGGCGGGCGCGGCGGCCGCTGCTCCAGCGGCGCCCGCGGGCAGCGCGGCGTCGGCCGGCGCGCCGCAGGGCGGCGTCGCCGAGGTGCGCCGCCATGAAGCAAGCGGGTCCCCGAGGGAAGCGAGTGCTGAGCCCGGGGAGCGTGAGGCAACGGCCCAGGACGAAATTTAAGTTGGTCCTGGGGGTGGGCCCAGGGGGAGGGGAGCAGAGCATCAATGACGCTCCGCGGTCGGGAGCCCGTCAGCGTGTTACTCCTTCGTTCTTGTCCGCAGGCTTCGTGCATCTCCAAGGTTGACACGCTGATGGGCTCCCCACGGGGACGTGTCACTGATGCTGATTTCCCCCCCTCCACCCGAGGACCCGTTTTCCGATCAGTATGCTTCATGCCAAAGGTGGTCGCGGCCGCAGGGTCGGTGCCGGGCGCCGCGGCGCCGCAGAGGCTAGCTGAGCTGGGCCTGGAGGGGCCAGTGGTGGGACCCTTGCGCAGGAGATCCCGCAGGGTCCATTACGATCTGATCGATCCGCTTCGGTATCGAGTTTGGCCGGCCCAGTGCAATGTGATTTAGAAGTTCCGCTTCTCCGACGCGGCCCGATACGTGCATGACGTGGTTGTGCATCCTGGCAATGCCGATGTAACCCGATTCCGACTCCGTGCTGATGCGGCCTGACCCGACGCACGTTCCGGCCCGATCCGATGTCCCGATGCGATGTCTCGAGTGCTCCTGCTTCGGTGCGTCGCTCAGGGCTCGGCTGCGCGGGCCGGCGGGCGGCCTGCCCCACGACCGATCGGAATCGAGGCGGTGCATCGGCGACGAGCCCATCGCTTGGGTCTGGCCCGGTGTCGGGCCTCTGGTCGGCGGGGGCCCGCCTCTGAGGTGGACGCGTACGCCGAGCGCGGGATCACGAGCCTCTACGAGTGGCAGGCCCAGTGCTTGGCCGTGCCAGGTGTCACCGATGGGCGCAATCTGGTGTACTGCGCCCCCACGAGCGGCGGGAAGACGCTGGTGAGCGAGGTTCTCATGCTCCGCCGCGTGTTCAGCCTCAAGAAGAAGGCCATATTCGTGCTTCCGTATGTCAGCATCGTCTCGGAGAAAACGCAGTACCTGCAGTCGATATGCCGGCACACTGGGGCATCAGTAAAAGGCTTCTACGGGGGTAGCCCAGAGGGCATCCGCGAGAGTTTTGACGTGGCTGTCTGCACGATAGAAAAGGCGAATGCGTTGGTCAACCACTTGATCACAGAGGGGAAGCTTGCCGACAGCGTCGGCACCTTTGTGGTAGACGAGCTGCACCTGGTGGGCGATGGCTCAAGAGGCTACCTGCTAGAGGTGACGCTTAGCAAGGTCCTGTACTTGGCGAAAGACGCACAGGTCGTGGGCATGAGCGCGACTCTCCCAAACGTTGCCGACATAGCCAGCTGGATTGGCGGTGCGCTCTACCAGACGAGCTATAGGCCCGTGCCCCTGCGCGAGTACATCTTGTCCAACGGTCAACTTCTGAACCCGGATGGGTCTCTGGAGCGCGAGGTCCGCATGGATGGCGCACCTGCTGGCCCGTCGGAGCCCGGCTCGTGCGACCTGCTCGCCGCCGTCTGGGAGGTGCTCCGCGACGGCCACAGCGTGCTGATCTTCTGCTCCTCCAAGGTGAAGTGTGAGAAGGCGGCGGAGTTGCTGGCCGAGCGGCTGCCGGTGCTGCCCGCCGAGCAGGCGCGGGCGGCAGCTCGGGGTGCCATGGTGGGGGAGATGCAGCAGCAGACCTTCGGCTTCGACGAGCGGCTCGCGCGCACCCTGCCGCGCGGCGTGGCCTTCCACCACGGGGGGCTGACCACGCACGAGCGCGGGATCATCGAGCGCGGCTACCGCCAGGGCGACGTCGGCGTCATTTGCGCCACGTCGACGCTGGCCGCGGGCGTCAACCTGCCCGCGCGCCGCGTGATCTTCCAGACGCCGTTCATGGGCAACAAGCTCCTGGACGCCACGCAGTACCGCCAGATGGCCGGGCGGGCCGGGCGCGCGGGCCAGGGCACCTTTGGGGAGGCGGTGCTGATCGCTCCGGGCAGGATGCGGCAGCAGGTCCAGGAGCTGGTAGCGCAGGCCCTGCCCCGCGTGGCCAGCTGCCTCCGCAGCGAGTCGCGCGGCCTGCAGCGCCTGCTGCTCGAGGTGCTGTGCGTCACGGGGCTCGGCGCCGGCGAGGAGCTCGTGCGCTTCTGCAGGAGCACGCTGCTGGCGACCCAGAAGGCCGCGGCAGGGGGTTCGGCAGCTGACCGGGCACTGGGCGTTCACGTCATGGTCCGTGCCGGCGCCGTCTGGGACTGCTCAAGAGTGGCTCGTTCCCATACGGCGCTGGCGCGAATCGTGACGAAACCAAGGGGGGAGGAAGAGAGGGGCGAGGCAGATGACGGGTGTGATCGCGAATAGTGAAAGAGTGGGCTCAAGGCCGCGGAGGGCCGGCAGCTTACCGGGGACCTGGCGAAGGACTACCCGGAGATCGCCGACGCGGTCCAGTGGCTGCTGCGGCACGACATGGTGCGACTGGACGAGCGAGTCCAGACCTACGCCGCAACGCCCATCGGCCAGGCAGTGGTGGCCAGCGGGCTGGACCCGCAGCAGGGGCACCTGCTCTTCCAGGAGTTGGATCGGGCGCGCTCCTGCGTGTCCCTGGACACGGACCTCCACATCTGCTACTTGGTGACCCCACCGGACGTGGGCGTCACGGTGGACTACGAGGTCTTCAGCCGAGTGCTTCACTGCTTCTCGCCGCCAGAGCAGAGGGCCGCGGACCGCGCCGGCATCCGCCTCGACCTGGTCGACAGGGCGAGGTTCCAGGGCCGCATGCCAGCCGCCCTCCTCGGGTCCGTGGATGGCTTCCGCCTCGCGCGCTTCTACAGCTCGCTGGTGCTCTGGGCTATCCTGCACGAGACCCCCGCGCCGCTGCTGCTCCGGCGCTTCGCGCTCGGCCGCGGCAGCCTGCAGCAGCTGCAGCAGGCCGCCGCGTCCTACGTGCACGTGGTGGCGGTGTTCTGCAATCGGCTGAAGTGGTTCTCGATGGAGTCGCTCATCCTCTCCTTCCAGAAGAGACTTACGTTCGGCGCGCGGACCGAGCTGGTGCCCCTCATGCAGATCGAAGGCATGGACTGTTCGGTGGCCCGCGCCCTGTACGAGCACGGGTTCACCACCCCGGTCGCGATCGCTGGCGCCAGGCCCGCAGAGGTGCTCAAGGTCCTGCGCACAACGCTGCCACACGACCGGCCAGCCGCCTCGCTACCCGAGGGCAACGCCGAGCGCCTCATAGAGGCGGCGAGGTCGTCAGCCAAGGAGACGGTGAAGGACAAGCAGCGCGCAGCTCGCGAGGCGCGAAAGGCCCTGAAGGAGAGAGCCAGCAGCGCCACCCAGCCCGCCAAGCGGGCACGGCAGGCATCCTCGGCCGGGGCGCCTGCAGCCGCCCGCGACACGCCTCCTGGCCAGACCGCCCCAGCGCCGGCAGCACTAGACCCATCGTGGGGAGTCGCAGGGCAGCGAGCAGCCAGCGCACATGCCCCCTCAGGCCCAGCTAGGTGTGTGCCCTCGGCGTCGATGGCACAAGGAAGCAGCGGGCAACAAGGGGCTGCCAGTGGCATCGGCACTGGGCACACTTCCTCCGGGCCTGCGGCGTCGCCGCATACACTGCCGGGGCAGCCACAAGGAGGCACCGGGCAGCGAGAAGCCCAGAGCGGCGACAGAAGAGAGCACGTCTCGTGCAGATCATTGGCGCCATCGCACGGGATGCTGAGTGTGCCTCACGGGGGCATTGGGTGCCGTGCAGGCGACAGCGACAGCAGCAGCGGGCGTGCTGCCTCCATGCCAATGGGCCCAGCGCAGTTGCTTCCAGGCCTGTCACTGGAGAGAAATGGGCAGCAAGCACCTGACGGCGGCAGCGTCATCGGGCGGGTTGCCTCTGGGCCGCTGACGCCTGCGCAGCAGGTGTCGTCGATGCCGCAATGGTCGAATGGGCAGCGAAGAGCTGACAGCGATGTCGCTTCGGGGCTGCCTAGCACTGTCGGTGCCAGCCGCATGCGCGCGTCGGTGGCTTTGGGGACGCATCCGGAGGCGGCGCCCCGCACCACGGGGGTGGTGGCCGCCCCCTGTGCCGCCGTGCAGGCTTTGCCTGTCGGCGCAGCCCCGCACGGAGCTGCACTGCGTGCACAGGCAGCGCCGTGGGGCCTGGCGCCAGTGCCCGAGGAGCACGTGGCGGAGGAGCCGCCGTCAGAGGTGCAGCAGGCACAGGCGCTGTGCGCCATCCCGCCTGCCATGCAGCCAGAGGGCCCCGCGGCTTCGCCGCGGCCGCGCGGCGCTGTGGAGGGGCGTGACGACTATGGAGCCCCTTCGTCTCCGTCGCCCGCGCAGCTCAGCGAGGGGCTCCGTCGCATCGGCCGCGGTTCTCTCACACCTCGGGACCTGGAGGCCGTCAGCCAGCAATCAGCAAGTCCAGGCGTCTCGCAGCGCGGCGGCCAGCATGCTGGGTCGGCGCGGGGACCTCTCTCGCAGCGACCGTCAGACGGAGTCTACACCAGCGGCGAAGAGAGCCGCCGCGCGGAGCACTCGCCGCGTTCGGCCTCTGAGAGTCGCGCCGCTTGTGCCGGCGCTGCGGCTGCGGCGGAGGCAGCGTTGCTGCGTTCGCCGTTTGTCATCAGTGATGATGGCCAGGTTCCGCCATGCCCCATGCTGCAGGTTCTTGACCCCGCGGTCGTTGCGGAGTGGGGCCCGATTCTGCAGGACAGGCTGGCCGCTTGCGCCTTCTTGGGCGCGACTTGCGCGGCTGGCACGGGGCAAACAGAAGTCCTTTGCTTGGCTCTGGGCCCCCAGGAGGCGGTCTGCATCTTGCTGCCAGAGCCTGGAAGGTCGCCGTCTGCGCCGCTGATGACGACCCTGCGGTGTTGGTTTGGGGACCAGCGGCATCTCTGCGTCTCACCAGACGCCAAGGACTTAGTCGGCGCACTGCTGCGCCATGGTGTAGACGCCCGCTGCGCGCTGGCCGAGCCGCGGGTGGCATGGTGGCTGCTGGACCCCGACGACAAGCAGCACACCAGCACTCAGGAGATCGCCAGACAGCTCGGTGCGCGCCTGCGCGAGCAGCCTGCCGCCGAGAGGCGGCAGGTCGCGCCGCTGGTCGGTGAGGGCGCCAGGGGCCTCGACCCCATCCTGCGCACCCAGATCCTGGCCTGCTGGCCGGAGTGCTTCCTGGCGCTGCCGCTGATGGCCCTGCTCCTGGGGCGCCTGGCGGGGCAGCAGCTGCTGGACAGCTTCTGGCAGGTGGAGATGCCGTTCGCCGCCGTGCTGGCATGGATGGAGCACTTCGGCATTGCGTGCGACGCTCGCGACCCGCTGAACACCCGGAGCCATGTGCTCTACCGGCTCGCGGCCCTGGAGCAGCGCGTCGGCGAGTTGGTCGGCCGCAGCGTGCAGCTGAGCTCGAGCGAGGACGTGGGCCGAGCGCTCTTCGAGGACCTGGAGGTGCTCGGCCGTCCAAGCGTCCAGGGGTTAGCCCAGAGGCAGAGGAGGGGGTGCAACAGGCGAGGGGAGCAGGTGCAGTGATGCGTGCCTTTCTCCTCTCCGCCCCCGAGCCCTGGCTTCCTAAACTTACCCCGTGTGCTCTCGGGCGTGCCTTTCTCCTTTCCGCCCCCGAGCCTTGGCTTCATAAACTTACCCCATGTGTTCTCGGTCAGCCCAGGTGCCTCTGCCACCCGGGGCGCGGTTCAAGCGCAAGGCCAACGGCCGCGTCGCGTTCCGCTCGTCTGCTGAGCTGCTCCAGAGGCTGCCGCCGCACCCAGTGGTGGACCACGTGCTCGAGCACAGGCCCTGTGCGGAGAATAGAAGTCAGAGTGAGGGACCCGAACGGTCATTCATTGGCCCTGGGTGCGTGGCTGAAGTGAGAGAATCCGTGGTGAGGATTCTGCTTGTTGCGTTGTACTTTCATTACTAAACAATTATTGTTGGACCCCTTACAGGCGCCCTGGCGCTCTCGCCGAGGCGCCGGCTGCATTTTCATTGAAAGTGAGGCTCACTCTCAAGCGGTTTGGGGGACCGCCAAAACCAGCACCCCAACAACAACAGCGCTTCCGTTCGAGACTGCCTCCTTTTTTACTCAGGGCTGGTGCTCTTGCTCGCCGCCGAACGCAGCCGTCTCAACAAAACCAGCGCTCCCGCTCGAGACTTCCTCCCGTTTTACCTTGGACAGGCGCGCTACTCTTTCTCTCATCGGCGCCACCTCCCAGCAACAACAACGCTCCTGCTCGAGACTTCCTTCCTTTCTTACTCAAGGCGGTGCTCTTGCTCTCCGCCGACAGCCCCCGTCCCGACAAAATCAGCGCTCCCGCCCGAGACATCCTCCCGGTTTACGCTGGGCTGGCGCCCTTCTCTCCTCCTCCTCCTCGTCCTCCTCCTCCTCCTTCTCCTCCTCCTCCTTCTCCTCCTCCTCCTCCTCCTCCTCCTCCTCCTCCTCCTCCTCCTCCTCCTCCTCCTCCTCCTCCCCCCTCCTCCCTCCTCCCCCCTTCCTCCCTCTTCCTCCTCCTCCCTCTTCCTTCCTCCACCCTCATCCTGTCCTCCCTCCTCCCTCCTCCCTCCTCCGTCCTTTTTTCTCCCTCCTCCTCCCTCGTCCCTTCTCCTCCCTCTCCTCTCCCTCTCCTCCTCCTCTCTCCCTCCTCCTCCTCCTCCTCCTCCTCCTCCTCCTCCTCTCCTCCTCCTCCTCCTCTCCTCCCTCCTCCTCTGCCTCCTCTCCTCCTCATCCCCTCCTTCCCCCTCTCTCTTCCTCCCTCGTCCTCCCTCCACCCCCTCCTTTTCTCCCTCCTTCCTCCTTCTCCTCGTCCCTCTTTACTCCCTCCTCCTCCTCCTCGTCCTCCTCCTCCTCCTCCTCCTCCTCCTCCTCCTCCTCCTCCTCCTCTTTTTCCTCCTCCTCCTCCTCCTCGTCCCTCATTCCCCCTCTCTCTTCCTCCCTCGTCCTCCCTCCACCCCCTCCTTTTCTCCCTCCTCCCTCCTTCTCCCGTCCCTCTTTACTCCCTCCTCCTCCCTCCTCATTTCCCTTTTCTTCCCCCTTCGTCTCCTCTCTCCTCCTGCCTCCTTCCTCCCTCCTCCCTTCCCCGTCCGTCCTCTCTCGTCGCTCCAGCTTGATACTTCCTCTCCTTTTACTCAAGACTGGGGCCCTCGTTTCGGCATCGCCTCTGGGGGGCTTCCAATAGTCCCTGTTGAACCTTCATTATTAAATAGCTATCATTTTTGGAGAGCATAGACAATGTAATGTGGAGGAGGAGGGGGAGGAGAAGAAGCAGGACGGATGACTTCTCCAGGGGCTCCAAGGATCGAGGGTCGAAGAGTTGACTCCCGGGATTCCTTCAGAGGGTGTGGATGGGCCAGCCAGCGCTCGAAAACCATTACCCAAATCGCCCAAAACTCACCACCAGGTGTTCGCACCACCACGTTTGGGGACCACCAATATGGGCAGGTGGAGGATGCGAACATGGGAGCGGCAGCGCTTGGGGGCGTTAGCGTTCAGGGTCACGCGCCGAGGCCGCAGGATGGTGACGCAACGGTTCGAACGAGGAGTAAGAACCACCTCGTCTTCGGAGGTACTGCTACTACAACTACTCCTTCCTCCCCCTTTCCTCCTCCGTCCTCCTCCTTCTCCCCTCCCTCGTCCTCGAGATGCGGGGCGTGCGCAATACGATTGCCATGGCGATGTGCCGTCCGAGCTGCGGATGTCGAAGTTATTCGGAAGAGGTGGTGGCAATGCTTTCTTGGGCGGGATACCTGGGCGAGGGAACGCCGGACCCCGCATGCCAGACAAGTCCCCCATGATGTGGTGCGGTAACCAGAAAGATACATGTGACATGTGGAAGCATGGCGCATGATGGTGCACGGATTGTTGCCGCTGTTGTTGTTGTCGTTGGTGTTGTTGTAGCCGTTTTCGTTGTCGTTGTAATTGTTGTTGTCGTTGTCGTTGTCGTTGTCGTTGTCGTTGTCGTTGTTGTTGTTGTTGTTGTTGTTGTTGAATGACTCGCGGGCAAGTAAGAGCGCACATCCTTAAAATTGTTGTTGTTGAATATTGTTCCTTCTAAAGAATTATTATTGTTGGGACCCCTGGTGCGCGACCTCTGCGCCGCGCCTAGGCCGCAGCCACATTTTCATCATTTTCGTGAGGAAGTCTCAGGCAAAACGATTGGTACCGGATCCGGTTTTTTGTTGACGCTCGTTTTCCCTTGCAAAAAACATTATAAAATGAAAATTCTGGTTCTTAGTTGATCAAATTTCAAGAATCCCTTGCAAAAAATAAGGGAAAGTGGACATTCGTGCGCGCAAGACGAAATCCTTCCAAAACCTTAGGTTTCGTAACGATTTTAACATAAAAACATCAAAAACCCAATGGTTTTGTAAGAAAAAATTGTCAAAATGTCCTTCCGCGCGCTCTTGCGGATTCCTAGGAAACCCACCAGATTTTAAACATTTCTGTTAAAAGGGCCTTTGCGAGGAACCTTTTCAGGTGCTTCGACCTTCTGCAACAACGGTTGCGAGCCTACGAGGGCCACCATCCCTTGCAAAAAATGACACGAAGTGCACATGCGCGCGGCCGCCGCGCGCGCGTGCCGAAATCCTGCCAAACATAATGTGATTTCAATAATTTCAAGATGCGATGTTCCGAAAACATGCATGTACTATGTATGTCATACGCAACAAATGCACCATGCGGGGCACATGCGGGGCCCAAACAAGTGATCAACCTCTGCGGGTGTGTACTCCACGCCAGTGTAGTATCCACGATCGTCCGCGCGCCACGAAGTGAAGTGTCCTGACGTCATAGGGCGGGAAGCTGGGTGTGGGTGGTTCCCGAGAGTCGTGTGGATGTTTGGTAGAGCTTGCATTGCCCCCCCACGAAGTGGGGGTATTGGCTGGCGTCGCATGAAAACCCTGGCACTGGGGAGAACACTGAGCGTTCGGGTAAAATGATTGTTGTTGTTGTTGTTGTTGTTGTTGTTGTTGTTGTTGTTGTTGTTGAACTCTCATTCTTGAAGAATAATAATTGTTGGTCCCCCCACCGGTGCACATTCATTTTTTCGATTGAAGTGCCACCCCCGGGGCTCGCACCATGTTTTTTCTTAAGGAAAATCTTCCTGCTCAAACTGTGCCCCTGCCCCCCGGGCTACAACAACAACGGCCCCCGCCTGAGACTTCCTCGATTTTTACTCAGGACCCCCGCTCCCGCCTGAGACTCCCGCGCAATTTAATCAGGAAAGGCGCTCCCGTTTGAGACTTCCTCGCAATGTAATCAAGACCCCCGCTCCCGCCTGAGACTTCCGTGCAATTTACGTGGGAACGGCGCTCCCGCTTGAGACTTCTTCGAATTTTACTCAGGACCCCCGCTCCTGCGTGACATTTCCGCGCAATTGACTCAGGAACGGCGCTCCCGCTTGAGACTTCCGCGCAATTTAGTGAGGACCCCCGCTCCCGCCTGATTCCGTGCAATTTGCTCAGGAACGGCGCTCCCGCTTGAGACTTCCTCGCAATTTAGTCAGGGCCCCCGCTTCCGTTTGAGATTTCCTCACAATGTACACAGGACTGCGCTCTCGCGTGCGACGTCCTCACAAATTATTCTGGAATTGCGTTTCGGCGCTCAGGAAAAACGCGCGCGCCAAGGACGCCTTCACAACGTGGTATCTTCCCTCTTCCTTCGTCCTTCCCCCTCCCCCTCCTCCCACTCTCCCTCGTTCTTCCCCTCCTCCTCTTGCAGGGCCCGCGCCAATTCCAATGGCGGGCAGAGAGATGTACGCCCCCGAAGGATTGTCCGCCCGTTCCGGTTTGCCCGTGCGTCTAAGCCCGCCGGCCCCAGCAAAGAGAAATAATTTTCCCGAAAGGGGTGTGATCGAAGACGAAGAGGGCGGGCATCGAGGGTGTAGTGTATACGTGTTGAATGACTCGCGGGCAAGTAAGAGCGCACAGCCTTAAAATTGTTGTTGTTGTTGTTGTCGAATTTTAATTTATTGCGATAATTCTTGTCGGTCCCCCTTAGCCGGTGCGTATGGTTTTTCAGTCAAATTGTGCCCCTCGACGCTCGCACCATGTTTTTTTGACAGGGAACGTCTTCCTGGTCAAACTGGGCCCCTGGCCCCAGGATTACAACGACAACGGCATCCGATTCGTTCGGGTGAGCGCATCAATATCGAGCGAGCGATCGATTTCGCGTTCGTCAGGTTTGATCGTATCCGATTTCGATCTTCCAGCGGTCAGATTCGCCCTGATGCTTGCAAGGCGCAGTTGTGCATCTTGGCGCAGCCGATCCGATTTCATCTCCGCTCCGTGCCGATCCAGCCCGATCCGACGCACATTCCGGTCCGACCCGCCTTCCCGATTCGACGCCGACTGATCCTGGATCTGGCTGTTTGGGCAGGCCAGTGAAGTCAGTGGTAACGTATGGGTTGGGAGGCTCAGGGGGGATGCGTCGAAATGTGTAACGGGTGCGCATGCGAACTGTGCAATTGGAAACTTCGGTGGAACTCCCCATAAGGCTACGAAACGTGTGAGGGGTATACCGAAATAGGTGGCGCGGACGCACTGCGCCACTGGGATATTCCCTATGGGGCCACGACGATACGTGTGAGGGGGACGCATCGAGCCCCAATCGCCCACTGATCGCCGATAGGGGGCCCCCTAGCGCACCCCGCCCAGGACCGTGCGGCGTTGCTACCGGGGGCCCGTCGCCGATCCATCGGCGACGTGCCGCACAGCTCCGCGCGATGGTTCCCCCCCGGAGCCGGTCCCCCCCCCTGCGGGGTGGGGAGTTCGTGAAGGACTGTGCCCAGGAGGCGTCAGATCCTGGAGGAGTCCTTCTCCCATGAGGGCGGCGGGGTGGGGCGTTCGTGAAGGACTGTGCCCAGGAGGCTTCAGACCACTGGAGGAGTCCTTGTCCCGGGAGGGCGGCGGTGATACCCCTGGCCAGGCCACGATGGGAGCGCTGCCGGCCTCCAGACCATGGACTCCTCCTCCAGTGCCGCAGCGCCTCCTCTATCGTTGCCGGGGCCAGCGCTCGGCTCTCCGGCGGCCGGTCGGAGAGCTGCGGGCACGCCCGGAGCGCTCTCGGCGAGGCGCCGCTGCAAGAGAGCACCTCGAGACCAGAACACCGCTGAGAACCGACGAGCACGCCGGAAGACCTCGGTCGCCCCCCCCCCAGGGAGTTCCGTTCAGGCCTCCACCGCTTTCCGCTCCAGTATCAGTTCAAGGCGCACATGAGGGCAGCTCCTGATGGGCCCATTTTCCACCACCACTACCATAGGTAGGAGGAGGAGGAGGAGGAGGAGGAGGAGGAGGAGGAGGAGGAGGAGGAGGAGGAGGAGGAGGAGGAGGACCTCCTCATCCTCCCTTCCTCCCCGCCCTACATGTGTGGTGGTGGGTGGTGGTGTGGGGGGGGGGGGGTGGTGGTGGTGGTGGAAGGTTTGTCCATCAGTTCTACCACGCGCCTCCTCGGACTGCGCAGCCTCCGCAGGCGCTTGGCCCACGCGGTGCGCCGCATCGAGTCCCTGGCGCACGCGGGCGGCCCGCCGCGGCCGGAGCCGCCCTGCGCGGAGTGCTGCCGCTGCGGGCCGGCTGCGGCCCCAGAGAGGCCGCAGGAGGACCCCGCGGCGCGCGGTCACTCCTCCTCCTCCTCCTCCTCCTCCTCCTCCTCCTCCTCCTCCTCCTCTCCTCCTCCTCCTCCTCCTCTTCTCCTCCTCCTCCTCCTCCTCCTCCTCCTCCTCCTCCTCCTCCTCCTCCCTCTCCTCCTCCTCCTGCTGCTCCTCCTCCTCCTCCTCCTCCTCCTCCTCCTCCTCCTCCTCCTCCTCTCTCTCTCCTCCTCCTCCTCCTGCTCCTCTCTCTCCTCCTCCTCTCCTCCTCCTCTCCTCCTCCTCCTCCTCCTCCTCCTCCTCCTCCTCCTCCTCCTCCTCCTCCCGAGGCCTCCCACATGGGGCCAGCGGTCGTCTGCGCCGATATTGACGCCATTGCTCTACGTACCCCACCCTCGTCATCCCCTTTTGGAGCCTCCTGGGAGGCCCTCCTCGCTACCCCCGGGGCGGAAAACAAACTGCATAAGCATAAACTTTCGGAGTTCCGCGAGGATTTCTTGAGTCGGTGCTAGGGCCCCTCTGGCAGGGTTTGCGGCGCAGCCCCTGGCGCGCTCCGCGCGCCAGGAAGGGGGGGGGCCCTCTCGCAGGTTTCTCGGCGCCCCTTGGGCCAGCCGTGGGCCCTCTTGGGAACAGTCTTGGGGAGACAGGGGGGCCATCCGGGGGCCATCTCGGAGGGTCGTGGCGCGCCCCGGGGACCACTCGGGGTCGCGGGGGAGCCTGTTCGGGGCTGGCAAACGGCCCCGTCGCCGCGCCGTTTGCTCTGACGCGCGGCCTTCCGTCTTCGGGACGGCGCCTCGGGCACCAGGGCGAATTGCCGACGACGGCGACGACGACGACGACGAGGACGACGACGATGACGACGACGACGGCGACGACGACGACGACGACGACGACGACGATGACGACGGCGAGGACGACGGCGAGGACGACGGCGACGACGACGACGACTTCGACATCGGCAACGTCACGTGGGCTCTTGCTTCCAGCCTCGCATCGGCACGGCGAGGGGCCCTGGCCCGCCAGGAGGCCGCACCGCCGGCGCCCCCCGCGCCGCCGCCCCTGCCGCGGGTGCGCTGCGAGCTGGTGCAGACCGCCACGGCGACGGGCAGGCTCCCTGGGCCCAGCCAGATCCGATCCGACAGAGGCCTATTTTTCGGGGGCGGATAAGAGGGGGGTGATGACTAGGGGGGGTGGATATCATGGCGAGGGCGCATGATATTTCCTCTGATTTCATGGCGCCTCTGACGGAAAGAATGGGTACCCTGCCCAACAGCGGATTGGATCTGGTTCATTTTGAACAGGACTCGCTGTCCACGCCGCCGCAGCCTCTGTCCATTCGAGACAGAAGGCCGCCTGCCCAACAGCGGCCGCTGTTGGTTTGGGACAACATGTGTTGTTGGGCATTGTACCCATTCTTTCCGTACCCATTTCGGGCGTCCAAAGCCCAGCCCGATCCGATCCGACAGAGGCCTATTGCATCCCCTGGCGAGAACTGGCGTGACCCCAGGGGTGGGAGGGGGCGAAGGGGGCCGGTCGCGTCGCGATTCGCGCCAGCGCCGTCTCGGGGTGCTCAGGCACGGCTGGTTCCCAGACGGCGCCGGCGCGAATCGTGACGCAAGGGAGGGAGGGGGAGGAAGAGGGGCGGGGCCGGTCACGGGCGTTGCCGCGAGTCATGAAGAAGAATGGCTCCATCGCTTCGGGCCGGCTCGGTCCGGCTCCCAGAGGAGCACCGATACCGCTGCTCCTGGAGAGCCCCCGTCACCACAGCTGGATTCTCCTCGACCTTCTGGTCAGA
Source organism: Prorocentrum cordatum (assembly GCA_963575745.1). NCBI lineage: Eukaryota > Dinophyceae > Prorocentrales > Prorocentraceae > Prorocentrum > Prorocentrum cordatum. The sequence continues at coordinate 102,146 of CAUYUJ010016857.1, read as the reverse complement.
ACGCGCCCTGGCAGAAGTCAGGGTAGCGGTCTCGGTGTATGGTTGTTTCCCCAGATTCGATTCCGATCTATTCCGGCGATCTGGGGCGTACACGGCGCTGTTGTGCATCCTGGCGCAGCCGATCCGATTCGACCTCGGCTCCGTGGCAGTGCGGCCTGGTCCAACGCGCGTTCTGACTCGATGTCCGCTCTCCCGAGTCGTCGCCGGCCAGTCCTGGCAGGCTGGCCACTGGGCCCGGCTCGGTGCCGCTCCTTTGCCTCGAGAACCCGTTCGAGATGCGCGAAGTGGCGCGGCCCTCGCTCCAGGACCCCGGCGGCGCCGACTGCCCACACACCTCGGGATGGAGCAAGTGTACCGGATCCCGTCGGCGTGCCGCACCTTCGTGCTTGTCGGGAGGCGTGGTGTCACCTCGGCAGTCGCACGCTGATGGGTTCCCCTCGGCGGCGTATCACTGAGTTTGTCTCTTGCTCCCCCAGAGCCTTGGTCTTCAGACCTCGAACATCTCGGACCCCGACGGCCTCGGACCTCGACCCTCGGCGACCTCGACCCTCGGCGACGGCGATGGCCTCGACGGCGACGGCGTCGGCCTCGACGACGATCCTCGGCCTAGGCTCTGAGGTCCTCGATCCTCGATCGCGATCGGGCGCCGAGCCTGGCCGGGGGCAGGCCCTGGGCCCCAGAGGCCCCTGTGCAGCGCACTCTCCGTGGCCATGGGCCAAGAAGGGGGCGCGCACAGCGACTGCGGGCACGGGATCGGCCCGGCCTGGCCTCCAGATCTCCCCAACGGCCCGACGTTCGAGCGTCGAGGACCAGGGTTTACCAGCCTCGAACATATCCCTATCCCTAATATTGACATGCCAAAAAGCGATGACTATCTTAGGGGTGCGCCCTCAAAAAACAAGGGAATCCCTACGATTGGCATCGTGATGAGGAGATGCCCAGCACAGGGATAGGGATATGTTCCAGGCTGGTAAAAGGTGCTCTAAGTTCCCGTTGGTTCTTGCAAGCGTTCTCGCCTCGGGATGCTTTCCAGCCGCTGCGCCTCGCCGAGAGCCTTCCGCGGGTGCTGGAGGCCCGAGCCATGGCCCAGACGCCACCAGGGCAGGGCCCGTGCTTCGGAGCCGCTGCAGAATCAAGGCGGAGCCTTCTTCAGTCTTACCATCCCGGGACCGTCTTCGGGCCCCAGCAGGGTGGCCGACAAGACGATTCGGGACGAAAAGCTGAACCACGAGGAAAGGGCCTATAGAAAAACAGAGCACCGGACCTCCGGGACACCGATCGCGGGCCCAGGATGACGTCGCGCCTGTCCCTCTACAGGAGGAATATCCAACAATAGTCAAAAAATAGTATGGGGGCGTTTTTTTGGCTTGCTTTTGATAACCATGTTTGAATATTTGTTTTGACAATTTTTCATTTTTCCTCCAACGGCTGCCTGTCGAAGGACACGCCAGACCCCAGCCCAGGATCGGCCTGGCCAGGATTGGTGCTGGCGTATGCAGCAGGCTCGTGGCGCTCGGACGCGGCGGCGACCCCAGCGCGGGCGTCCGAGCATGAACGCCGCCAGTGTGTGGCCTGAAAATCGGCCGACGTCGAAGGAGCTGCGCCCATCGGAAAACCACTGTCGCTCCAGGTTGAACGGTCCACTCGGTGCCAGAGGCCAGCGCCGGCGGCATTGCGACATTCGCCCGCGGCCAAGAGTCGACCCCTCTGGGTGCGTTCTGGCCAAAGTTTTGATGGCGATCCAGCCCTGGCACCAAGCGCGGCCCAGGAGGGCCCAAAGCGTCCAGATGACTTTAGCCCTAGCCTCGATCCTCGAGCCCTGTCGGAAGTCACGAGCGGCGAGCGTATCCATATCCACGTCCTCGCGGCTTGGATTCCGGGTCGCGATGCCGCGGATATGCGGTCGCACGGATGCGTGCCGCGGGGGGGCATCCGGGAACAGTTGCCTCGTATCCAGTGGGTCCGCGGTCCGCGGGGTTGCGGCCCAGTGGCCCGTCCCGCGAGGCCGTGGCTACGGATATCTTCTTGGCCCACGAAATAGCCAACGCCGACGTCATCGCGACACGAGCCTGCTGCAGCTGAGTGTATGGTTGGGATTTTTGAGGCAGCTCGGCCCACCACGGTTCGGCGCGACCACGCTCCGGCGCGACACGCTATCCGCTCCCCGCTCCCCGAACGTCAACGCGTCACTAGCCTTTGCGAGCCTCCCGCCCCGCGGCGCGGAGCGACACGCTCGTCGCCCGCAGGCCATGGCGTTCAGTGGCGGCCTAACCGACCCCTCGCAAACCATCCCCTTCCGGGACGTCCCCGTCGCTTCGCCCCCAAAACGCATGTGTGCGGCCAGAGGGGAGCTTGAGAGGCGAGGGTGACGTCACGGACGGGGATGGCTTTCTAGGGGTCGGTTTGGTCGCGCCCGAGGCGCGTCCCCATCGCTCCGCCGCCGCGACACGCTCCTGACCGCATTCCCTCAGGAGGAGCTCTCGGCCGGCCTGCGCCCCGAGCCGGGATGCCGCGTCTTCGTCGCCAGCGCCGCCTCGGCACCGCCACGGCCGCGGCTGCTGCGCGAGGGGGCGCTGCACGCGGTCGATCGCCGTGAGACATGGGGGGGCCAGAGTGAAGGGGGTCGTTAAGTGAGTCTTGTTGGAAGCTCACTTGAACATACATAATATGCAATGTGTGCATGTTTGTAGAGCTCAGGGCTATTCAGGGCTATTGAAGGCCGCTAAAAGCTGAAGGCCGCTGAAGGCCACTCAGGGCCATTGAAGGCCGCTAAAAGCCATTAGGCGCCTCTAAAAAGCCATGAAAGGCCACTGAGGCCGCTAGTAATAGTAAAGGCCACAAGATGCTACTATACCGAGGCGGTGTATGTTAGACTGAGCTTCCGAAACGACTCACCTAAGGGTCGGCGGCGAATCCGAACCCTGTCCTCGCCAATCAACGACTTAGGTAACTCGATGGGCGGCGAGGGTAGGGTTCGGAATTCGTCGAACACGTGGCGATATCCGAACCCTGCCCCCGCCTCTCATCGATCCAGGAGAATCCATGGTTGGTGGGGGTAGCGTTCGGATGTCGCCACCGACGGGGAGCAAGAAGCTATGATATAAAACTGTATATTCGGGGGGGCCTGCCCTGTAAGTGGCGGTTTTCTCTTGTACCCGACGTGGCTTCGACGCGGGCCCGACGTGGAACGTGGATCCGACGTGGATTCGACGCGGATTCGTCGCGGATTCGGCTTCATGATGAGGCTATTCTCGGCCATCTAGATGTGTTCCGAGTGGATGGGGTCGGAGGATTTCGCAGCATCGCCGATAGGCTCTGTGGATCCCGGAATTCTCCACGCCGACTGCGCCAGTGCATCGTCGACGTCGTCGATGCGTTGCCGTCGCATCGGCGATGCATCGGCGATGCAGCCCGAGCCTCCGACCCCATCTACTCGGACCAGGTTAGGGAGGCAACTTGATATGTCCTTCAAGATTCCCAGACACACGAGGGGCGCTACGGCGGGGACGTTCTTTAAGGAATGTGCCCAGGAGGCTTCAGACCCTGGAGAATCTCTTATGTGATGAGGATTGGAGTTCGACTGGATTCTAGACATTGAGCCCTTTATCCAATGGCTCCTTATCCAATGCCCTCACTGTAGATATTCCCGGAAATTATGGGCCAGTCCTATCATGACTTCGTCGTCGCTAAGTGAAGGGGTTCGGCCAGGGTCTTGACCTAGGCCTCCACAGCATGGAACACGTCGCTCTCATTACTGAGGTTTCCAATGTTCTCGGCCTCCAGGGGCTCTGGGTAGGCACCAGGACCTTACCAAACACCGACCCAGGAAGAAACACCGGCCTTGCCTGGGTAAGGGGTGGGCGTCAAGAAATCGAGACACCAGATTTCTGGCCACTTCCTGGAAGGTTCTTGGCTACAGGGCTGTGGGGCTTCAGAGAGGGCCTCAGGGCTCCAGAGAGGGCCGCATGGATCCAGGGAAGCCCCGCGGCTAATCGCCCCTTTCCCATCGGGGGCCCTGCTGTATCCATGGCAAGGCCCCGCAGAAAGCACACCTAGAGTCGATCATCAGATTCAGAGACCTCCTCTGGAAACGCCGGACTGGCGTTTCTTCACCAACTTGCCCGAAAGCTGGCCCACTCTTTCTTGGGCATTTCCGCCCTTCGGCGTCAGAAACAGAAGTTGGCCTAGGCTTGTGTCAAGAGGCTCCAGGGAAGCCGGCGCAGATTTTTTGAAATGATAGCTGTCTTGATCGCTTTTTCGGCTGTACACCACCGCCATGTCTGGTCGTGGCCATCCTGGGCCCAAGCATGGTGCTAAGTATACTGCGTTGCAGGGGTCGACCTAGACGTTGCTCTGGCGATTCTGGGGGACGTGTTCGTGTCGATTTCGTTTTGCAGCAACGGCTGGTGAAACCGCTCAGGATGAAGATCTCGTTCTTGGGGAACGGCCCCAGGGTCCAGGACCTGTTTTCCTTAGGGCCCGCTCCCCCCATGCGAAGCAGCTCGCCCCCCCCCCCCCCCGCGCAGCAAAACTGCCCGGACAGGTCGACGAGCGCTCGTGCGCGGACGTCTTCCCCGGAGGCGCGGCCCCGCTGGCGGACTACTGGGTCGCCCACGGGTGGAGCCACTACGCGGAGGCCGCGACGGCGCGGGCCGTGCGGCAGGTGCTCGTCAGGCACGGCCCGCACGGCGCCTCCGTGCTGACCTACCCCGCCGATCAGGCCCTCCTCCTGACGCTGTGCCTCCCCCCCTCCTCCTCCTCCTCCTCCTCCTCCTCCTCCTCCTCCTCCCCCTCCTGCTCCTCCTCCTCCTTCTTCTCTTCCTCCTCCTCCTCCTACTCCTTCTGCTCCTCCTCCTTCTCCTCCTCCTCCTCCTCCTGCTCCTCTTCCTCCTCCCAGTCGCGCGCGCGCGCGTGGCATGGCCGACTCGGCGCAGCGATCCTTTCTGGCCTTCTTGCGCTCCCTTCCACCCAGGCAGCATCGCGAAGGCCTCCTCCCCCGCTTCCCTCGGGGGGCCCCAAACGGTGCGGTGACCACACCGTGCGGTGAGTCGACGGGGACTCGGAGTCGCCGCACGGCTTTGGGGCTCGGGCCGGTCTCCGAGGGCGTCTCGGGCGGCTGGGGCCCCCGAGGTCCCAAAACCGTGTGGCGACGGACCCTGCGGTGAGGTCTTTGCGGATTTCGAGGTCACCGCCGGGTCTGGCACCACGCGGCTTTGGGACCCCGAACTCCCCCTCTCGTGGCGGCATGGGCGCGACGGTAGGTTCTTTTGCCTCTCTCGGCGCTCGTGGGGGCCGTTGCGGGACCCCAGAGCCGTCGGACCACGACTCGGGACAGAACGCCGCCCCTGGGGACGGGTTGAGGCCTGGAGCGGGGGTGGGCACGCTGTGAAGAAACCACGGCGTCGGGGGCACGGGTCCTCCCGCTCTCCTGGCCGCACGGGAGGGCGCAGGATCGTGCCGCATCGCCGGCACCTCGGCGATGCGGCGCGATAGGGTGCCCTTTTTGTTTGTCCGTCCCGACGTCGCCGATGCTCCAGCTCCTCTTCCTCCCTCGCCTTGGCGGCCAATGCCAGAGGTGGGACCTCATCATCGGTCGGTTGGTCGGTCGGTCGGTCGAGCGGCGAGGAGTCAAAGCCGATGTGGAGAGATGAGGCGAGAGGCCAAAGGGTGACGACCAGAACAGAGGTAACATCGGACCCGCAAGTGAGGACTCAGCAACCTCCAGTGCAAACACGTACAGTCCCCCTCTGGTAGTGGGCTCGGCCAAGAAAAAAATTGGTTGCCATCGCTCGATTTGGATGGACACCTGCATTGCAACGAGATGAAGATAGCAAGGGAACACACATGCACAACAAGCTAACTACTGTCTCAGGCGCAGCTGGGGCCTACCTGCCATCTGTACACTCCTGGCGGAGGCCTGTGGGCTCGGCAGCCCTTCTCCACGTTGTCCTCAATAAGGTGCAGATGCGCTGCAGCTTGGCTTGCCAAGCTTGGTCCTGCACTACATGTGTATATACAGTGTATGCACAGCGTACGCGATAGAAAGATCATTATCAGGGAGGCTACTACAGTTGGTCGACCTCCTCCTCTTCCTCCTCCCTCCCGCCATCTCCCGCCCTCCCCCCTCCTCCTGCCCACTGGCCCGTTTAGATACCCTCGTCGATGACTCCCGTCGCAGGAGGTTCGGTCTAGACAACAGGTGTGAGCCTTCATCCATGGGCCATCCTGGCCTCGGTGGGGTCCTTCTCGGCGTTGCCCCGCTGGCAGGGCTTTGGGCTGCTCGCAGGCAGCCCCTGGAGGTAGCCTCTGCTGGCCTCAACAACGCCCCGAGGGCACCCGTAGCCCGACCTCATCCCGAGGCGGGCGCTGGAGGCGGCTCCAGGGGGTCGAGCGACCGCCCTGGGCCATCCCCTCGCGAGGCCTGTTGCGGCGAGCAGGCACTGCCTCCACAGGGGCTCTCGGGCCGTCAGCGCGCACTCCGAAGGCCCAACGGGCCCCTGCGCGCTGCGCGCGGACCCTCAGAGGGCACCCCGGCCGCAAGGTCTGGCGCCTCGCGGCCCCCGTGCGGCTGGAGGACGGCGCGGCGCCCCCGCTGCTGGTGAACCCGCGCCGCCTCCTCGTGGCGGGCGCGGGCCGCGTGCTGGTGAGCCTGGACTACTCCCAGCTGGAGGTCCGGATCATGGCGCACTTCTCGCAGGACGCATGGGATCGGGCGGCCCCACGGACCGAGCGCTCCGGAGCGTCCGCGGTGCCCGACACATCCTCCAGAGCCGCCAGGTCCCACAGATCCACGATCTGTCCTTGGCCCAATTCTTCCCCGGCCCTGGCTTCGTCGTGCGGGAACGCCCGCCGCACCCCCCCTGGCAAAGGCCATGCAGCACAGCCCCGCGCACAGGGGGAGCCGGAGGGCGAGGAGGTGCGAGCAGAGGGCCGAGCGCGGCGTGCACGCAGCCTGGCAAGCATGCGTCTGGCCCCCGCGCAGTGCGCTGCAACGCGGGCCCGCGAGGCGGCCCCGGGCCCCTGCTCGCCGCCTCGGCGCCCCGCTCGCGTGCGCGCGCCGCTGGGATGGCGCCGGCTGCACGCCTGCGCCGATCCTGACCAGGGCCCGTCCTGGTCTTGGGGCCGTCGTCGTCGCGTCGTTTGTCGTCCTCGCTGCCGTCGTGCATCTTCGACGTGGTCGTCGTCGTCGTCGTCGTCGTCGTCGTCGTCGTCGTCGTCGTCGTCGTTGTCTCTCCTGTCGTCGTCGCCGTCGTCGTCGTTGTCGTCGTCGTCTCTGCTGTCGTCGTCGTCGTCTCTGCTGTCGTCGTCGTCGTCGTCGTCGTCGTCGTCGTCGTCGTCGTCGTCGTCGTCGTCTCTGCTGTCGTCGTCGTCGTCATCGTCGTCGTCCGCCGTCGTCGTCGCCGCCGCCGTCGTCGTCGTCGTCGTCGTCGTCGTCGTCGTTGTCGTCGTCGTCGTCGTCGTCGTCTTCGTCGTCTCTGCCGTCGTCTCTGCTGTCGTCGTCGTCGTCGTCGTCGTCTCTTTTGTCGTCGTCGTCTTCGGGCCTCGTGGGGGTCAGAGCAGTATGGTTCGCTACCGTAGCGGACCCTGCCGCCCTACCACCCACGAGACCCGAAGACTCAGGCACCAGCCCCTGGACCAGGACGAGCCTTTGCCAGGATCTGGCACATTCTGTGACAAACGCCCCCATCGCAACGTTGTGGGCGTTCGTCACGGAATGTGCCAAGGAGGCTTCAGACCTTGGAGGATTCCGTATTTGAGGCGGCGGTGGTGTTCATGGCCAAACCTCAATGGATTGTCCACAAGGTTTTCAGACCCTGAATTCCTTATCCAAGGGTTCCTTATCCAATGTTCTTACGCTCGTTTTTTGGGAGTATAGCTCGTGGTTGGGCGTGAGGGAGAGGATATCGTAAATGGCGCGTGCGCGCACTGTGTATGGCATCCTACCTCTCCCGCTCATCCTGGCCGGCTGCCGATTGCGGCCTGCTGCGACCACTACTTACCCATACCCCTGCGGGTCCAATCGACGCTGGGGTATTGGACGCACGCGCTGTGGACCACTTTCCGCGGACGACCTGTACGCACCGTACCGCGTTGGCGTCTCCCGAGGCGTCGTCGATTTTCGACCCAGGAACAGTACGCTGCATAGCTTCTCGGCCCTCAGAGCCGACACGCTGTGCACTGTACCTCGCTGGAGCGGAGCCTGTCGGGTGGTCTAGCGGTGCATGGGCGCCGTTCTCGTACAATTGGAGCGTTCCCAAGAAGGCCTTGCCTCCGAGGATCCAGGGAGTTGCCGTCTCTTCCTCGGTGGACGGCGGCCGGCGGGAAGGCGGCGGAAGAACGACGAGGCCGCCTGCGCCCGCGGGAGCCGGCGGAAGGCTGGCGGAAGGCGGCGGAAGTAGCAGAGGCGCCCCCAGGAGAGGTGACGACACTCTCGGCTTCAGGGTCTCCGGAAACGGCCGCTCGGCTGCAGACACCGCTCGGAGTCTCTGAGCCCCAGCGGGGCTTCTGCAGACGCCCGGCCTGCAGGGGCCGAGCTCCCAGGTGGCGACCCTCCGGGTCTTCGGGCCGCGTGCTCGCTCGCCAGCCGGGGGTGGCTCGTGCCGCAGCTGTGCGGGCGCGCGCGGGGTGTGCCACACCCAGACCTCCTCGCGTCGTGAAAAAATCACGACGGGAGGTTTTGCGCTCTTTTCGCCCTCTGGAGGCCCTTGCCGGGCCTCGGGAGCGTCAAAAAACGAGTCAGGATGCAAAACCGGTCCTGGGGAAGGGGTCCAGACCTCTGGGGGTCGACGTCGTGAAAAAATCACGACGTCGGGGGTCTGGGCAGTGCTGCTCGAGAGCTCGTGCTGAGCGGAGGCCGCGCTCGCCAGAGTGTGACTAGGACTCCCCGTCCACCACAAGGCAACGGCCGAGCCGTTGATTTCATGGGTGCGTTGGGTCGAGCGCGCTGCTCACCACGCGGAGGCTGCAACGGAGCGATGACGGGTCAAGTGCCAGGTTCCTATGGTAAGGATGATCCTATGGATCTCACAGCACAGGGGTGACCAGGGCGCCCCCAAATCAGATGTATCGACGACGTCCGTCACCAAGTTGAGAAGTCAACGGGGCGCCGTAGTTTTGAGGTTTTTCTGCCACGGCAGATCTTTGGTACAGGACCGAACCGTATTTCATCCCAGACTGCTGATCGGGCCTCATGTTCTGGCGCTCTGGCGCCGTACCCGCAGCACCCTGCACGGTGCCCATGTGCGGGCGTGTTTCGTGACTCTTGCCGTCTCACAGGCGGTCCGCTCCGCTCCTCGCCGGACCAGGGGCGGAGCTGCGATGCACCGAGTCTGGGCCCAGCATGGGCCTTGGCCAAGATCGGCGAGGACCTAGTTTCACATGCCTCCGACGAACTGTTTTCTCCAGGTCGCTGGCCGCCAGTCCTCCCGACTCCCTCCCCTGGCCAATCCCCTTCCGATCTGGCTTCGCTTCTTCGCGACCCGGGACCTTTAAACGGCGTGCGGGCGCCAAACGTGTAGTAAGAACAGACGAATTTCTTGCGCGATGGTTTCGAGTCGCGTTGGCGTTCTCTCAGGACGAGCGCTTCGTGGAGATACTGCACGGCGACGGGGACGTCTTCCGCCACGTCGCCGCAGGCCTCGGCGCGCAAAACGGAGTCTTGCCAACCAGCGTGGTAACTCATGTAGAGTGACGGTTATGACATGCCAGGTTGGAAGGGGCGTCAGGCATCACAGCCTTGGGCGACGAACAAAGATATAGTGCCGCGCTTGCTTGTGAGACTATTTGGTCGTCCTCTCCAAGTTCTCGCCCAGCGGCAGGAAGCAATGGCTTTCTCGTTCCCTTGTGTCTTTTTGTCGGTCGGCATCCTGCATTCGATGGTGGGGAAGGCAGGCAAGTTGAGGAGGGTGAGGCCGAAGGAAGCCGAAGCGACACCACCGCCACCACTGCCATCTGGGCCACCCAGTGTCGCTTGGCCCGTGCCCCAGCAGGGAGGTCCACGGTGTCCACCCCGAGCTGGAGACTGGCGCGATGCCTCGATGGGCCTCGCCACCACGACTGCCACCCACTGTGGCTTGCGATGGTGGCGGTCGCGCGATGCTCCTTCCGCTCGTGGGGCCACCGCGGCTCGGGACGAGGAGCTGGTCCCTGGGGGGGAAAAAGGCACGAGGGCCCGAGACCCGTTTCCATCAGGGCCATGTTCCCGCACATAGCAAGCAAGCGATGCCGCTTGTGGGGTGGGGGCCTGGGTCTCCTGCAGAAGCCCAGGGGGGTCAATTGCCTGGGCATGGGGAGGGCCCTTACCAAACGCATTCGCAACTCTAGGGCCCGACCCCTGGATCGTACTCTATGGACGCCGTTGTGAAAGAACGGAAGGATCTTCCCCAGATCCACATTGTCCTGAAGTTGTTGTGTACACCAGTCAAGCACGCACGCGATGTGCGGACATCAGGGTCTCAGCCCTCATCACAGGCTTCTTTGCACCCAGCATCACCCATATGGAGCACGTCTCTGCGGCGTGACAACGAGGTGGCGGTGCAGACCAGTGCTGTGCATATAGTATACACCAGTAGCGCCGAACCAGTTCCCGAATGCTAACAGAAGGTGCGATTGTCAACCATCAGGGGATGAATACAGTGCTTCCTCAAGGCTGCTTTTGCATGCCTGCCCGTTTGGCCCTACCTTGGCATTCATTTCGCGTGCTCCTGCTGATAGGGGCACCCACGGTCCACTTGTCTTACCCTGAATCCAGACTCTGGCGCTCGATGTTGTACTGTATGCAGCGCCTCGCAGTTGCGGATAAGAGTGAGGGGGCGGGCGTGGGGTGGGTCGCGGGGATGTCGCGGGTAGGTCGCGGGGTGTGTCGCGGGTGGATCGCGGGGTGGGTCGCGGGTCGGTCGATGGGTGGGTCGCGGATGGGACGACGAAAACAAACAACAAACAAAAACAAATCAAAACACAACAAAACAAGACGAACCCGCACCGCAGGAACCAGTTTCAGCTACGCACCTGGGGACAGTGTAAGACCGTTTTGCCCCCGCACTCTGATGATCCATGTGTTGGACTGTGGAGCAGTTCCGAGGTTCTGGTTCCGTCTCTGCTGACTCTTGGCCCGAGATCGCCCTAGTTGGAAGCTCATAGCTTTTCGCACGTTCAACCCAGAGGGCTGCTGGGCCTTAGAAATAGGCGTGCTCTCTCTCTCTCTCTCTCTTCCGTCGTCGCCGTCATCGTCGTCGTCGCTGTCGTTTCTGCCCGACGCTACACCTTTGCACAAAAGCAGCACCGCTAGCAGTGCGCTTCACCCACTTGGCAGTGCACCTAGAAGGTGCGGGGCTCTCTTTCTTTCGCTTTCTGTCCAGACACCCGACGTCGTAATTCTTCGGCAGCCTAGACCCCCAGAGGTCTCGACCTCTTCCCGGCGACAGGTTTCTCAAACCGAGACGTTTCTTGACGGGCCAAGCCAGGGTCCTTCGAGGCCGAACGCCGCCAACGATATTGCAATTTATTTCTTTCACTTGACGCGAGTGGGTCTTGGGTCCTGGTACGTAGAGCCTTGGCTTCGGCGGCCGCCCGGGACGATCCGTGCATTCCCAGAACGCTCTCGGCGAGGCGCAGTTGCTGGAATGCCCCCCGAGTCTGGAAAACCTGCGGGAATCGGAGCAAACGTCCGAAAACCCTCGCTCGATGCCGACTGGCCCTGCCCTTGCCGCCCGCCTTGAGCCCTCCCGCATGGCGGCCGTGCTCCACGAGGGAAATCACCTGCGCACATAAGCGTGAATTCCCAGGACAACAGGCGGGAACATATGGGAAGTGGAGCGGAAGAGGACAACCCAGAAGACATGGAGACATATGGGGGGGATCCTGGGATTTGTGCCTACAGTCAACCCGCCAAGTAAGGATGGGCAATCTTCCCGAGGGTACCCTTGCATCCTTGCCTCCTCGATCCATCCTTCGCCGCTTTCGCTTGCCGCGCCCCGCTCGAAAAGCTTCGAAATGGGCGTCCAAGGCCCTTGCATCCTTATCGCGCATCCTTACTCTACTGGTTGACTCTATGTCTCTGCGTGTCCCTGGGCGCCTTCCATCAGGAGGAAAAGAAACACGCAGACACAATTAATCCTCGATTCCCCAGAAAATATGGGAAAATATGG
>CAUYUJ010016857.1:60000-85000 GCA_963575745.1 Prorocentrum cordatum | reverse complement strand
TGTCCGTATGCTGTTTAGGGTCTGCTGCCGCTGGTGTCCAAGTCATGTTTATGCCGATTGCTCCTCTGCGAGAGGATGGAGAGGACGACGACAGCGTCGACGAAAACCATGCTGACGAGTGCGACGACGACTCCCCTTCCCCTCCACCGCACGCTCCTGCCGGTCAGCTGCCCCAGCAAGGAGAGGCACTGGTCGTGGAATCAGCTTCGCTCAAGCAAGAAGCAGTCGGAGCCCGCTGCCCAGGTTCTGAACACGGCATGCAGCATGCCCGTTACGAAGGCAAGACGCTGAAATAAGAAGTGGTTCGGGTTCGGAAGGGGCTCGCGGTTCCCCATGGTCCGTGGTTGTTCCTCTAGCGCTCGTCGTCGACCTGGGCGTGCTTGGGGCCCAGAGAGGGGCCTCGCTTTCTATGTATTGCTCCCATTGGCAGCACGATGGCTGCACATGCGTCTTGCGCACGGTCCTGTCTGGGCTCGTGTGCATCGGCCGGGGGGGGGGGGGGGGCGGGGCGGAGCGGACACGTGGGGTCGAGGATGAGGCGGGGCGCCCTCGGCACGCGTCACGCCTCCCCTGCCCTCTGCACGCGCACGCGCACGTCTGCCTGGGGTGGAGGGATTCCGACAGGTCCAGGGGCCGACGTCTCGAACGGGTCGGGTTGCTGAGGGTCTGGGGAGGTGGGAGTGTGGAGGAGCACGCCAGGATCGAGGGCCGAGAGGGTTCTGGATGGCCTTAGACGTCTGGAGGCCCCCGTGGAACCCCGGGACCATACTGTCAACCCTTCCAGTAAGGATAATCCTCTTTCTAAGGGTACCCTTTGCATCCGTGCCTCTTCGGTCACCCTCAGTCCATCCTCGACCACTTTCGATGGCCAGCCCCGCTCGAAGAGCCTCGTCATGGGCGTCTAAGGCCCTTGCATCCTTATCGCGCGTCCTTCTTCTACGGAGTGACGGTGCAGCTGACGGCGAGACTTCTTCGGTCCGCGCCGGAGAGGCCTCGACCCCATCTCTGCGGTCTGTTTTGACGTCCCCCGGCAGCGGCGCCCCGGGGGCCGGAGCCGAGGGAGCAACCGCCCGCAGAGCTCCGCTCGCAGGGTGTCCTGTGGGGCGGCGAGGACGGGGAGGACCACGACGAGCACGGTGAGGAGGGAGAGGGGCCTCCGCAGGGCTTCCCGAGGGCCTCCGAGAGCCTCTGGAGGCTCTCTCGCAGGCCACGCTCGGGTGCGTCGGCCCGGCCCCCGCGCCTCCCTATGCGGCGCGGGCGCAGGGCCACAGGCGGCAGCGGGCGCTGGAGCGCACCGCGGCGCGCCCAGGGAGGGAAGGAGTTGGCTGGAGGTCGAGCTCAGAGGAGGGCAAATTACCCATACCGCTGCCCTTCGTCCGTTTTCCCCTTCTTGGGCCTCCTGGGAGGCCCTCGTCGCCACCGCGGGATTCGCCTCTCTGAATGCACCCCGGGAGAAGTCTGGGGAGTAGCGGTATCGGTGCCTGCTGATTTCCACACGGGCGTTGCTTACGGTGGGGGCGTTGGTTAGGAAATGTGCCCAGAAGGCTTCAGACCCTGGAGGGTTTCTTATCTGATGATGGCGCCAGTGGTGTCCATGGCCAAGCCTCAATTCGCGTTCCACTGGCTTCCAGACCCTGGGTTCTTCATCCATTTGTTCCTTGCCCAATGACCTCACCGTAATGGGGGGGCGATGCAGGCGGGGTGAACAAAGGTGCACCTTTCGAGCACCTTAGGGTCCGGAAAGGGGCTTCCTGGGGCCCAAAAGGGGCACACAAGCTGCACGTTTCTTCGCCCCACCCACGCATCGCCCTTCCATGAAGGGACGCCTAGGAGGGAGTAGTGCACGCTATTGGCGGCGCGCCTGGGGGTGGCGGGGAGGCCGAGGGGGCGGGCCCTCCCAGAAGGCCCAGAAGGCCTCAGGCCTTCCTAGAATCTCTCGAAGCCTTCTCCGAAGACGCAGGCGGCTTCTTAGAAGGCCAGGGGGCTTCTGAGACGCCCCGGCGCCTTCTGAGAAGGCATGCCGCATCTCACTTCCCCCCTCGGCGCGCACCTGCCACAGGGTAGAGCGGTGATGGAGATGCCGAGGCATGCGATAGTAAAGCAGGCGGCTTTGGAGGCTGGAGAGAACGTGTTCGACTCGACTCGCGAGAGGGGTGAGTCTTTCAAGGGCAAGCTTGATCACCAGGACATACATCTGGGTACGATGTGAGCTTGTTTTAGTGCGCACCGCAAACGTGCCTCGCGCCATTGGACCAGCGCTGGGATGTGTTGGCCACATGCACCAGACCAGAACGCCCAAGTGATACAACGATGTCATGGCTACATTTAGCAAGTCTTGTCCTTTGTCCAGCTGCAGCTGGGACCACTGACATCTTTGGACAGATTGCGGTCCAGTTGCGCCAGTCTTGTCTTCGATGTGACAATGGGGCCCGTTACGCCTCGCCAAATCACGCTTGCTTAGATGGACAACGCATGATTCCCACACGCATGAACACGAGCGGCAGTCGATAGAGCTACGAGACGTGCTAGTTTTGTTCGCAGTGGCTGTAGCATGTTGCAGCCCGATGTGAATTGAAAAGCCATGATGCTCCATGCAGAGCAACCACGCTTACAGTAACGATTCCCCCTCTCGTCACTCCCCCCCATTCTTCTTTCAAACCTAGACCTTCCTTCCCCCGCCCTTCTAGCTCAAACTCCTTGTCCTGTCCCGATTTCGCCTCTCGCCTTCTTCTTCTTCTTCCTCTTCTATATCTCAACCCCGTCCCCCTTTCTGTTATTCCCCCCTCGGTCCCATCCTCTTTCTCGGCACGGAGTCTCCAGAGGTCACACGTAGGCTTGTCGCTTTCCACGGAGCTTGCTTGCCATTCGCTGGTGGTCTCTGAGGAAGGAAGCTCGTTGGGCACATGCACGGCGCGTCAAATCGATGATCATGATGGTTCGGATGATGCCGTTGGCTGATGATGCCTCTTCGCGAGACGGCTTCCGATATATTCGACCCTCCGATTGAGGCTCTCTGGCCTCTGCTCTGGTCGCAACCCTGGCTCTGTGTTCTCGACTCAGTCGCCACAATTGTGTCACCAGAGCTCCTGACCTAGTGGGGAATGTTGCCGTTGTTGTTCTGCAGTGGGTTTCCGTGGTGATCGAGCATCTGTGTGTGTGTGCGTGTGTGTGTGTGTGTGTGTGTATGCGTGTGCGTGCGCGTGCGTGTGTGTGTGTGTGTGTGTGTGTGCGTATGTGCGAGTGTGCGAGTGTGCGTGTGTGCGTGTGTTTGTGTGTGTGTGTGCGTGTGTGCGTGTGTGTGTGTGTGTGTGTGTGTGTGCGTGTGTGTGTGTGTGTGTGCGTGCGTGTGTGTGTGTGCGTATGTGCGAGTGTGCGAGTGTGCGTGTGTGCGTGTGTTTGTGTGTGTGCGTGTGTGTGCGTGTGTGCGTGTGTGTGTGTGTGTGTGTTCGTGCGTGCGTGCGTGCGTGCGTGCGTGTGCGTGCGTGCGTGCGTGCGTGTGTGTGTGTGTGTGTGTGTGTGTGTGTGTGTGTGTGTGTGTGTGTGTGTGTGTGTGTGTGTGTGTGTGTGTGTGTGTGTGTGGGATCTCTCTTTTTTTTGCGCCTTTGCTGGTTGTCGCTGCATGGTCGTGCATGCCACCTTTTTCGCACTGGACGTATATCGCCCCCATCGGCAATGTTTGGTCGGAATTTGCATGAGCGGCCTCCCTAATCTATCGCTGTATTGGACCAACCGGCCAGGAAGCGGAACAGTGTGTTAGGATCGCGTGTTCGTTACCCCGTCGAAACGAAACCCGACCTATGCATGGGCACTTCGTCTGAGCACCGGCCACACTCCTCGCGCAGAGCGGTGATCTGCATCTTGTTCTTGCTTGCGGCAAGATTTCCAACTCAGAATGCGGATCTTTCTTCAGGTCTGGCCACACTCGACTCAGAGTTTTTTCGCCAACCATTTGCAACGCCCACATTACGCGGACCAGTTCAGAGGTAACGACAACGACCGATACAAAGACGGATGCACGACCTTTAGTACATTGACCTTTGACAGAGTCGTTGTCACAGTTGTATGTGGTACGGTGTTTGGCAATCATGCAGGCGCCAAGCCACCATGCAGTTGTATGCGGCACAGTAGGTTTACAATATTGCAGTGCGCCTGTAGTAGAACTCGGAGGCCTTTCTTGTCGTGTCGATTTGTCGGCGCATGCTCCTTCGTTGTCCGCCGCGGCCCGTTGGCCCTATTGTCGTTGTATTGGGTTCCAGATCTCGTAGCCTGTTCTATTGGTTTCGTCATATTCCGTTGATCGTTTCGTTCGTCGCCTCCCCCCCCCACACACACATCCCCTTGGCCCCCGATCGCCCCCCTGATCTCCCGCCCGCCAGGTCTCCCGTTCAACGTGCCTGCCACGATGGCCCTTGTAACTATTCCAAGACGCCCCAGAGGACTCGGCGAGGACGCTCCGACTTCGAGCTGAAGAGGGCCTCGAGATGGGCCGCAGAGGCTTTTAAGAGAGCTTCAGAGGCCCCCAAGAGCCCTCGGGAGTGCCACAGACGATCCCCAGACCCTCGGAATCGACACCGAGAGAGCCGAGGGGGCCCCAAGATGGCCCCGAGGGGCCTCGCAGAAGCCCCGAGAGAAAGCCCCAGGACCGCCCCCCACGGGCTCTCCCAGCTCTCCCTCGCCGTCCCTCGCCGTCCCTCGTGGGCTCCCGACCCCACGCTCCTGCTTCATTTTCCCAGCTGCATCGCCCAGTCTGGTGATGGGCCTGTTTTCCACCACCGCCACCATAAGTTGGAGGGGGGAGGAGGTCCTCCTCCCCCTCCTCTTCTTCCTCCTCCTCCTCCTCCTCCTCCTCCTCCTCCTCATCCTCCGCCTCCTTTCCCCCCTCCAACTTGTTTCTGGTGGCGGTGGAAAACGAGCCCATCCTCTGGCTCCCGGGGCCCGCGGGGGCACGAACACGCCAGCCGTGGCCCGCGCTCGCGCTCCCGGGTCCGGGAGCTCCCCTTCGCAGTCTGCGCACCTCGCCCCCCCGTCCCCGCCCCCCCAGCAGCAGGCAGAGCCAGGCGGCACCACCGTGCCCTGCCATGGCCATCCTGGCCCCAGGGCCGTGCACACTTCCTTCGCGTCGCCGCGCGGCAGGGGCGAGCCGCACGCGCGCTCCGTCTCTGGCCGGCTGCGGGCGAAGTTGGCGTCCGGCTGCAGGAGGGGAGAAGGAGGCGGAGGGCGGCCGCGGGAGCCAGGGCCGTGCACACGCAGGCCTTCCTGGCCGAGGCCGGGAGGGCGTTATCTGTCCACCGTCCAGAGGCCGGGCATGGTGGTGTTAACGTTGAGGGCTTGACGACTTCTGCCGCCCCTCGACTCGCGCGGAAGCGGCCAGGATGTGCTCCGAGCGTCCCTGGCGATCTCGGGATCTGCCAGGATTTGCTGCGACTTCCCTGGGGTTGCCTCGATGAGTCTGCATGTGCCGTGATCTGTCTGGTTCCATTCCCGCAATCTGATCGGCGAAAAGTCGTCAAGCCCCTAGGGGTGTTGTGACGGGCGTGTTTTCCACCACCACCACCATGAGTTGGAGGGGGAAAGAAGGAGGAGGAGGAGGAGGAGGAGGAGGAGGAGGAGGAGGAGGAGGAGGAGGAGGAGGAGGAGGAGGAGGGCAAAGAGGAGGAGGAGGAGGAGGGGGAGGAGGAGGAGGAGGAGGAGGAGGAGGAGGAGGAGGAGGAAGACCCCCTCCCCCTCCAACTTATGGTGGTGGTGGTGGTGGTGGTGGTGGTGGTGGTGGTGGTAGAAAACATGCCCATCATGCTGTACGAGCTTGCCTTCTGCGGGAAAGCCCGCCCCTCCCGCAGCCCCGCCCCCCAAGCGTACGGACCCTCCAGGAGGGGCTGCCCCCGTGCCTGGGCGCCTGCGTGCGGGGCATGCGCAAGGGCGAGCGCTCCGTGTTCACGGTATGCGGGGAGCTCCGCTCTGTGCCCGGCCGCCGCCCCCATTGGCTCCTCCCTGCCTGGGGGGGGGTCTCGCTCGCCAGAGCCGGAAGCTCAATCGTTCCTTGTCCTCACCCACTCGCTCGCTCCCTCCTCGCTCCTCTCTCCTCCCTGCCCACGTCTCGCTCCCTCCTCCCTCCTCCTCCATCCGCTCCCGGTCGCCCTTCCTCCCTCGTCCCTTACTCCCTCCCTGCTCTCCCCTTCGCTCCAACCCTTCTCCCCTTCCTCCCCCCCCCGCCACCACCAACCCTTCCCTATTCCCCCTTCCTCTCTGCCTCTCTGCCCCAGTGGACAGGATGACAAGACAAATTGTTAGTTGTCAGTCTGCGACTGTTTGGCCGTCGCGTCGTGCTGTCACGATATCACGCTTGGTTAACACCATGGTGGGTGAAGACTGAGGAACGGGATGCAGATCAGGACCGGGAGAAGGACTGTCAGAAGGGCGGCGACGACAATCTGCAAACCAAGACCTACGGAAGTAATTCAGGGGAGAAAGGGCACTCGACGGCGTCGCTCAGCACGGAGGTCCCGGGGCCCCTGCAGGGCCCCAGGAGGCTCCATGAGAAGAGATTTGCGAACTGATGAGGATGCGGCACCCTCATCAGTTTGAGTCCCCCTCGCAGGGACACAAGGGAAGAGAGGGGGGCATCCTGGATGCCCCCTCTATTCCCTTCTGCCCCGGGGGCGGGGGGCGGGGGGCGGGGCGCGCATTTCTCTCTCCCGCGCGCGCGCCCGCAGTGCCAGCGGAAGGGGTGTCCGCAGTTCGCTCGGTTCGGCTGCGTCGCGGTCGGTTGCGATCGGCTAGCTCGGTGCGGTCGGGAGCCACCTCGCTCGTGCGTCGCCGCGCCTCTGCAAGCTGCTCGCGGCCGGTCAGCATCGGTCTGCTTCGGCTTCGCAGTCGGTTCGGTCGGTTTTCGGTTGTGCCAGCGCCGTGGGCTCGGTCGGGCATTGGGCGTCGCGTAAGGAGCCCTTTTGGGCCCGAGTGCACTCGTCTCCCCCCCTCGTGGATGCCCCCCCCCCATCAACCGCTGCCCAAGGGCCCAGGCATACCAGGGCACATTATGCCCCCCCCTTCCCCCCCATTGAGCGCCGCCCAAGGGCCCAGGCCTACGCGTACTATCTGCGCGTCGCCTCCGCAGGGGCGACGCGCACGGAGACAGCGCCTGCAGCAGGGGCACCGTGGCGGGCGGGGGCCGTCCATGCCGCTCGGACGGGTGCCACGTTTTCAGTCTACGTGTCGAGCTCCGTGTTAATACGCTACGTGGTGCTTGTTGCGTATCGGGGCAGCTAAGCTCAGCTCTTCAGGTGCCCTGGTCCGTGCCCCCGAGGCACCCGCGGACCGCCGGAGCACGCGTACGGAGAGGCCACCACCGCGCCGTCCTCATCTCCTCCACGCCGTTCCTCCGCGTCCTCTCCTCCCTCCTCTCCTCGCTCCTCTCCTCTCCTCCTCTCCTCTCTCCTCCTCTCCTCCCTCCTCTCCTCCTCTCCTCTCTCCTCTCCTCCTCTCCTCCGTGACGGCTCTCCGCGCCTCGGCACGGAGAGGAGCGGGATCCTGCGGAGGAGGAAGTCCGGAGGGAGGTCGCCTGACGTTGCCTGGCATGTTTGTTCCGAGCATGTTCTCTGGTTGGAGGGCAAAGGGTGAAATTTGAAATGTCGTTCCGATTGATTTTCGAGGTTGAATCTGCAGAAGGTGAATCACAAGACGGATTGACTTTCAAGGTGCACAAACCCATATGGATTTCACCCTGAGCCCTCTACCCTGAGAAAATGCTCAGTTGTTGGTTCCAGAGGCTTGGCAGCCTCGGGATGCCTGCCAGCAGCTGCGCCTCGACGGGAGCGTTCCGGGGGTCCCCGAGGCGTCCCGAGCCGCCGCCGGAGACCCGCGCTATGGCATAACAAGCCACCCTGAGCCCAGTGGTTCAAAGGTGGGGTCTTGAGGGATGGGGCCCTAAGGTTATGCTGTTCCAGCCTACTTTGGCCTTGATCACCAGAAAGAATTTCGAGCACCAAAAAAGTACCGATACTCGAGGGTTTTCACGTGCCGGGCCCTGGGAGACACTCGTTCGACACTGTTTCGACACTATTTCGACACTTTTCCGACTGCTCGAAATTATTTCTGGGATGTGGATCTTAAGTACGATGGGAGCAACAAAACCCTAAGGACGAGGTGCCTCGAACACCGTAAATTTACCGTTGGATCCATTCCTACCCTCATGTCCCCATCTCTCAGGACCCCATCTGTGAACCACCGACGGACTCCCTCGCGCCGTGAAACTGTCGCGACGGGAGATGTTGCGCCGTGTTGGGCCTCTCGGTGCCCTTCCTGGGCCCCGACCTTCTCCGTCTCCTCCTGTCCTCCTCGTCACCGTCTTCACCCCTGACCTTCCAGGAGGGCTGACAAAAATAACAACCTGACCTAGATACCCAAATTCCAGTCGAGGTTTTAAGCAGTCCAGATAGGTCTATAGGTCTGGAGTGTTTTTGAGCACTCTGGAAGGTCAAGGTCCTCCTCCCCCATCCCTCTTCCTTGAAGAGAGCTCTTCCCTGTCGCACCCCGAAACGTGTTCGTAGTCCATGCGGGTCAGCTCGCTTGGTTTTTGTTTTGTGGCTCGCCATCCCGAAGCTTAATCGAGCTTCCAAAAGTTACGCGGATGGAGGGCCGTTTATTTTCAAAGTGGGGCTCTCGCTTCAGCGTTGCGCTTGTTCGTCCGAAGAGTTCCCACCAGCTGATTACGTGCACGCATGGGTGGCATGCCGTCTTCAAAATCTGTCTCTCGTTTCAGCGCCGCGCGTCCGTGCCATACTCCTTGATCTGTTTGAACATCTCCACGGTGCAGGGCCAGACGTTTTTTCATGTGATTCACGTTCCAGCGCCATGCGCATGCGTCGAAATTTCGCCCCCGCTTCAGCGTTGGCCGCATTCGCCTTCAAATGTTACATCACTTACACGGGTGGAGGTTGGCACGTTTTGGAAATGAAGTTCCCGCCGGCGATTTCCTCCACAGATGTCGCCGCAAGAGGAAAGTTGTGCAACATATGCATCGATGGAGGGTTACAAAATGGGGCTGTTGTATGGGGCCTCTTCTTTATTTGATTTCACGACCAGAGGGCACAAGTTGTGCAACAGTTAGCCAGGTGCAGGACGGTTCTCGTCATTTTCAAAGGGTGGTTGTCGCTGGGCACTCCTGTGAACTTTACAACCCCAACTTGCCTCAGTCTTCTGGCTCGGAGGACGGATGGCGGTTTCCCTCACGGAGCTTCCGCCCAAATCGCCGCCTCATGGTGCCGTTCGCCTCTCAAGATCGCGCTTCGCGCAGTGAGCAAGAGTCTTCGTATGGGGCCTGTGCGGAGGGGGAACTTGCGACGGGAGGGTGTGTTGCAGCATCGCTGATGACTGATGAGTCTTGGATCTGCTCCAGTCCTCCTCACCCCGTCCCCTCCTCCCCGCTCTTGCCTGCTGGCGCGCGGCGGCCGGTGGCTCCGCCGTCTGCCCTCACTTTTTTTTTTGCGCTCCGCAGGCGCCTCTGCCCTTTCGGCTGAGCTCCGGAGCCCTCGGGAGACCCCACGGCGAGCCGTCGCCGGAGAGCTCGCGGGGCCCTCGGCCAACTCTGCAGACCCAGTCCGGCTGCGCCTGTCGCTGCGCCGTTGGTCCCCACGCGAGGCCTCACGCCTGGGGGTGGGCGCCTCGGCCAGCAGGGCCAACGCCGCCTCGCACGCAGGGCTTGCCGTGGGGTTGGCCACGGTGCAGGCGTCGTCTGCGCAGGGCGCGGGGCGCAGCGTTGGCCGTGGGTTTGTCGTAGTGTCGGCGTCGTCCATTTGGGCGCGTCGAGAACAAACGGCGCGGCGACACATCCTCCTGCGCTGTCTCGTCCACGTCCTCTCCTCACACCCGAGGGGATGTTCTTCTCCAGTCCGGGCATGTTTCCTTCACTTCGGCATCCGGAGACCGTTTTCGGGCCCCCTGCGCAAGTGAAAATTATTTGGGCCAGCAAACTACACGTAACCCGTGGAAGTGGTCGAGACCGATGGGGCCGCGGACCAACAAATGGACGTCGTTGGACGTCCTGGGTGGCAGTTCCTCGTGCCGCAGCACGCGCAGCGCGGCCATCCAGGCTCAGCCTGGGCCCAGCTTGTGAGAGTCCCGGAAGCCAGGCCGTCGCAACCCACCCAGGACGTTGCGAGATCCGGCGAGAGAAAACGAAGAGTGGAGAAAGTTCCGACCCACATCTTCAGTTCCTTCGGGCGTGTCAATGTCCTGGATCATCAGAGTTCCCGTTCATCCAGGCCCCCCCCACGTCGTGATTCTTTCGCAGCGAGGACACCAAGAGGTCTGCATTCCTTCCCCAGGACACGTTTGTCATCCTGAACTGTCTTTCCCCGTCCCGAGGGCCCCGTTGGGGCACCCATGAGGCCGAAGATTGACGACGTCCCCCTTGCCGTAATTTTGCCACAGCACGAGAGAGTCTGCTACGAATGTTCCGAGCTCGAGCCCGCAGCCGCTTCGGCCCAGAAGGCGGCGGTCCCGCCCCCCAGGCGGGCGGGCCTGGTTGGCGCGGGGGAAGAAGAAGAAGACCTCGCAACAGGAAGGACAGGCACAGGGTCGAGGGGGTGTCGAGGAGGGGGCGCCGAGGAGGAGGAGGAGGAGGAGGAGGAGGAAGAGGAGGAGGAGGAGGAGAAGGAGGAGGAGGAGAAGGAGGAGGGGCGCCGAGGAGGGCGTCGAGGCGGGGGCGCCGAGGAGGGGGCCCGTGCCAGTGTCGCTCCAGACGCAGCCCCCCGCAGGCCGCCCCGCACCCCCCCCATGCGGGCGGGCCTGGCCGCGCGCGCCGAGGCCGGCCTGGCCGCGCTCGGCGAGGCCGCGGCACGGTGCCCGCCGGCGGCCCCGCGCGGGCGCGGCTGCGGAGGCGCGCAGGCGTCCCCCGGAGAGCGGCCCCAGAGCTCCGACGGCCTGCCTGCTGCATGCGCTCCGCGGACGACGTGTGCGCACCGTGCCGCGTTTGGCGCCTCCCGAGGCGTCCTCGGGCTTCGGCCCAGGCGTGGTATAGGGTGCACGGTCTGACCGGCCCCTTGGGGGCCCAGGAGTTGTGCACCTTGCCACGCTGGGGCGGAGCCTGAGCGGGGTCCAGGCATGGTACGGTGCATGGGCGCCGTTCTCGCAAATGCAGGGGGGGGTGAGGCGAGTTGACGCAGTAGGGGGCCCAGTTATCCGTCGCTGCAACAAGCATTGGAGCGGCGGGTTTGGGCCGCTTTCGGCCTCTGGGGGCCTCGCCGGGCCTCGGGACCTTGAAAAAACGACTCAGGATTAAGTCGGGCATGCCCCTCTACAGGAGGAGTACCCCAGAATAGCAAAAAAAAACAGTCTGGTGACGATGTTTCGTGCTCGTTCGATTACATTTGGATTATTTGTTGATTATTTGTTGTTTTCCTCATTCCCAAATCTGCCTGTAGGAGGACATGCCCGACCTAAACTCACGAAATCCGGCCCCAGGGAAGTGGTCCAGACCTCTGGAGCTGGAGCATAGTGCCGAAGAGGGAGTCTGTAGCTGGCCTTCGGGTGGCCCCCTCGTCGTCTCAGCACGCTATGCTCCGATCAGTCCCGGCGCCTTGTGTCGGCGTTCGGCTTCCAGCCAGGCCCGCTGTCATCGGATCGGGCCCCACATAGGGGCCATCAGAAGTGGATCCGGGGCAGCCGGAAAGCTGACCCCCCGAGGAAGGGGTCCGCCTGGGCCGGGCAGACCTCCCGGGGCCGCCCCTCGAAAAAGTCGCGCCGTCGGACGTCTGGGACCGCGAGCGCCTCCCGTAGCGAGCCACTGCGGCAGTACCTGCTTTCTGGCCGGGTGGCCAGGGCCGCCATCGAGGGCGACGAAATCTATTATACATATC
This sequence comes from Prorocentrum cordatum, assembly GCA_963575745.1. NCBI lineage: Eukaryota > Dinophyceae > Prorocentrales > Prorocentraceae > Prorocentrum > Prorocentrum cordatum. The sequence goes on along the minus strand of CAUYUJ010016857.1, from coordinate 73,148 downwards.
CACTGCTCCCTGGCCAGGCCCATCCTGAACCCAGGAGCTGTGTATACGCACCTCCTGGCCAAGCCAGGAGGGCGTGGCTCATACACATTGCTGCTGGGTTCGGGACGGGCCTGGCCAGGGAGCCTGTGATATATGTACAGACTTCGTCGCCTTGCCCTCGAGAGCGCGGGCGTGTGCGTTCCTGTACGGCGACCCGAGGAGCCCACAGGATGCCAGGCCGGGCCGGCCCGTGCTGTCGCCCGCCTCCAGGGCGCAGTCCGCCAAGCTGCTGCACGAAGACGCGGGGCCGCGCGGCTCCCCCGAGGCGGCCGGGCTCGGCCCCGTCCGCGCGCGGCCGGCACCGCGCGCCATCCTGAAGGTCGAGCAGCCTCGGTCGCCTGCGAAGGCTCCCGGGCAGGCGCAGGGGGGTCCCGAGGCGGGGCTTCGTCCTGCGGTTGCGAGGCGGCCGCCAAGCGCCGGTTCGGTTGCGGGCGGCGGGAAACGGGTCCTTGGCCGCGGCCCCGCGGTCCGGACTCCTCGGCCGCGCTCCCGTGGGCACGGGCCGGCTCTGCGCGCATGCCCCGCGAGGATCGTACCCATGGGATCGCGTATCCATAGGGGTAGTGCCTCGGCGTCCAGACCGCGAGGGCGTGGGTGTGGACGCGTTCGCCGCGCGCGGTCAGGCCCGCAGGCGCGCGGCACGCGCGAACTCCATCCGGGACGACCCAGAGGCCAGCGAGAAGGGCTTGGACGACATGACTGATCCGAACGAGCTCTTGGACGACTGAGCTGGCCAGCCTCGTCTTCGCACCACCAAAACAAGTCTGGGGCGAAAAACTGCCCCCGCGAAAGCGGTCGAGACCGCCAGGGCCAGTGGTAGGACAAGCACGCATCGCCGGATGTCTGGGCTCCCTCCTTTTCGCTGCTGCTGCCGCTGCTCGCCTCATCCCGAAAATCCCCCTCTGCCCTCTCCTCGTCTGCCCTCTCCTCGTCGTCGTCCTCCTTCTCCACTCCGTTTTCCTTGTGACCAGTTTTCTTTCGGACCCCAAGGCCTGTCGGAAGGGCGGGCGGGGCATTTAGCTTGAGACTTCCTTACCACCTATGAGCCTGAAGCCTAGAAAGTAGCAGCAGTTTCGCACATGGAGGGTGGCTCGTCTTCAAAATGTGGCTCTCGCCCTAGCGCCGCGCGCATTCGTGAATGGCGAGAGCTTCTTTCATTGAGGACAGGTGGTTTTCAAATGTGGCTCTCGCCTTAGCGCCGCGCACATCCGATGTAAACGTTGCAAGAATTTCACGGACTGAGGGCGGCTCGTAGGCAGCATGCGGTTTTCGCCGTAGCGCTGCGCACATTCGTTCTAATCATTGCAAGAGTTTGTTGCAATCGTAGCGCCGCGCTCATTCGGCTCTTTTTCAAAAATTGGTTCTCGCCGTAGCTCGGCGCACAGTCGTTTCAAACAGTTGCAAGGGTCCTGCGGGCTCATGGGTAACATACCAGATAGTGTGTTTCTTGAAGCGGTTCAGGATTGTCAGGGCGCAACAGTTACGCTGATTCGTAGTGTTGAAGTCCCAGGGATGGCGTTCTGGCACGATGTAAGGCCGTCAAGACGCAACAGTCAGGTTGACTCGTGGCGTTGACGTCCTGAGAAGTTTGTTCGGGCACGCTTCAGGGTTTTCACACGGCTGTTTCCCAAAGGGGCACTTCCCCGGTGGAAATGACTCCTTGCAGGGGCCTTGACAAATGGAGCTTTGAGTGAGGTTGTATTCCAGCATCGTTGCTAGAGTCTTGGGTTTGCACTGGTTTTCCCCCCCTCATCATCATCATCATCATCATCATCATCATCATCATCATCATCATCATCATCATCATCATCATCATCATCATCATAATCATCATCAGCATCATCATCATCATCATCATCATCATCATCATCATCATCATCATCATCATCATCATCATCATCCCCCGTCTTCTGTCCCTCCTTTACCTTTTTCTCTTCGTTCCTGCTTCCCTCCAACCCTTTGAACCTCCCTCCATCACTCCGTGACCTCTGGCCCAGACCCCCGACGCCGTGATTCTCTTACAGCGCGTATCCCAGGAGGCCTCGTCACCCTCCCCGTGTCCCACGGACCACCTCTTCGGCTAGTCTGTTGGCGGCCTTGGAGATGGAGGCCAACACATGCCAAACATTTTCCGTCACGATCGTTGCACGATGCGAGGGGGTCTAGGCCCCCGGTGATTTCGGGCCAGGGCTTCCAGCGACTGGTCGGGGTGGTTCGGGCTATCCCGGAGAGCCCTCGGCGAGGCGCATGTGCTGGAAGGCATCCCGAGGCTACAAGACCTCCCTGGGGGTCGACGAGGTCCTCCGAACGCCTCTTCTCCCTCTCTGACCTCCTCTCCCGCAGGGCCACGTGTCCTCCTGCCGAAATGCGGGGCGGAGGAGAGAGGAGAGGAGGGGGCACGACTCGGAAGAGGGGAGAGGAAGGGGAGAGGAGGAGAGGGAGTATGGGAGGAGGAGGAGGAGGCGGAGGAGGAAGAGGAGGAGGAGGAGGAAGAGGAGGAGGAGGAGGAGGCGGAGGCGGAGGCGGAGGCGGAGGCGGAGGCGGAGGCAGAGGAGGCGGAGGAGGATGAGGAGGCACGCCCCTCTCGCGCGCGAGGCCGGGCTGGAGGGCAGGGTGCCCCCGAGCTGCGCCGTCGTGCTCGACGTGGAGCTGCTCGGGTGCCCCAAGCGCGAGGAGCCGGCCCTGCCCCGCCCTGCTCCCGCGCAGGCCTCTCGGGAGGGTGCCCGTCCTCCCTGCCCCGAGCGAGGAGGGGTGGGGAGGACCTGGGGCGTTCCGGTAGTTCACCAGCCGCGAACGTATCCCTATCCCTAAGATTGACACGCCAAAAGGCGATGACAATCTTAGGGATCCGCCCTCAAAAAATAAGGGAATCCCTAAGATTGGTATCGTGATGTGGAGGTGCCCAGCATAGGGATAGGGATATGTTCCAGGCTGGTAGGTAGTGGGGGAGCGATAGACGGGGAGGGATCGAGTTGGGGCCGTCTGGGGGTCGGGTGGCCCCGCGCCGGTTCTGGCCAGCAGGAAGGGCGGGCAGGGTTGAGATTCTGTGTTCGGGGGCAAGGCGTCGTTGTTTTTGTCTTTCGGCCTCTGGGGGCCGTTTTTTCGCCCCCAGGGGCCGAGTGCCGCAGGCCCAGGGGCCCGCAATATGGAGCCCCCCCTGGGGGCCAGAGCGCGGACACCCTTGCGGCAGGAGACCTCGGCGCACCCTCTCGCAGCTCACGGCTTGGGGCCACGATGGGGGGGGGCACGATGGGCCACCGACTTTTTCTGGGCCCGGGGCTCCTCCCAGACCAGGCTTTCGGATCCAAATGGATGGAGCACCCTTGCACAGGCGAGCTGCCTGGGGGAGGCCCAAGATGCACCAAGGAGATTGCAATGCACCCTCCCATCGCAAGTTCTCTCCCCCAAGCCTGATTACTACGCGAAAGACGAGCGCCCCATGGACCCGCAGTTCTAGGCGGTTCGCGTAATCAACCCCACCGCGCATGGCGTTGCTCGCCTCTCTGTTTTCCCTTTAGCTTGTGGCACGGCCTGCCCCTCCTTGCTCGGCGTTCGACTCGGTTCGCGCGCCCGCGTACCAACAAGTGATCAAACCCACCAGCCCATCCAGGAACGATGCCCAGACGAGTTGCCCTGATCAGTGATGTGGAAGATCATGCAGTGGAAGAAAGGGCCGGGTAAGACGGCGTACACCAAGAGGGGGAGGATGGATGAGAAATCGGAGAAGGAGGGTGAGTAGAAGGGCGAGGGGGAAGGGGAGGAGGGAGGAGGAATGAGGAATAATAGGTGGATGAGGCAGTGGAGGAGGAGGAGAAGGAGGTAGAGGAGAAGGAGGAGGAGGAGAAGGAGGGAGAGCAGAAAGGCCAGATGCCTCTTGGATGCCTTGTCGGGGTAACTTCGGATGTCTTTCGAAATGTTCTTGGAGTCTTCTTAGGGTGTCTTGGGGGTCTCTTGGCAGTCCCGGGGGCCTCTTGGGGCGTCTTGCGTGCCTCTGGGGGGCCTCTTGGGGCCTTTTGGAGGTCTCTTGGAAGCATCTTCGGGGGCATCGTGGGGGCTTCTTGGGGGTCTCTTGGGGCCTCCTGGGCACCGCTTGGGGTCGTCTTGGGGAATCCTTTGGAGCCTCGGGGGCTATCTCGGAGGAATTCGATCAAGGGAGGACCCGTAGTAAGTCAGCCCCCTTTGAGGAAACCAACATGTTGCCAAAATTTTCGTAACATCAGGTGCTATTGCCTTCTCGCCGAGTCCGTTTTGGACGCTCCAGCGACCCTCCGCCCCATCCCTCCAGTTCCAGGTGGAGGGGGTAGGGGGAGGGTCAAGACATCCTCCCCGCTCGTAAGCTGTCTCGCTCACCCCGACCTGCGCTCCCAACGCATCAGCGCGTCAGCGCGTCCAGCGGTCCTCTATGGACTGGCAGCTACGTACGGGGAACCAAAAACAGAACCCATGTGCGCGATGCTGGGGCGAGGCGAGCCACGCGTGCCAGGCGCGCCACGCGCACCAGGGGTGCGCCAGGCACACCTGGAGCCCAAGCGTGTCAAACACGCCTGGCGCGCCATACGTGCCACGTGCTCCACGTGCGCCATCTGTGCCGCATGCTTCTGCCGCGCCTGGTGCGCCACGTTGAGCGTGCCAGGTGCACCCGCTCACGTGACATCACACATCGGGAAACATGTCGGCTCCCACCGTCCTCGTCGAAAATCAATGCATAATCGCAGCGGGGTGGTCAGTATGGTGTTTGGTGGGTCTGCACCCCGCCGTCCTTATCAAAAATCAATGCGAAGTGGCTGCGGGGCCTCGCACGATCCACATTGAGCCGCGAAGTGCACTGCATTGTCTTTTGATACGTACATATGGCCCCGCGGGCTGCATTCAATATGATCACCCCCCGCCGCCCTTTGTCAAAAAAGCTATACAATGTGCTCGCGGGGCCCACGAGCATAACCCATGAAGTTGCCCCGAAGTCTATTTTGCTTCATTTGTTGGCAGGGATGGTGGTTTGGGGGGTTGTCACTGGTGCTGGTAGGCTACTGGTCGCCTGGGGGAGGCGGTGTTTAGTAATAAGGAACTGTGATAAATCCTTCCCCGGATGGGCGAAAAGTGGTTGGAAGAGGAAACTCTCTAAACCATTCACGCCCCAATGAGCTGGAGGAATTCAGGCGAGAGCTCGCGTTGAAATGAAATCGCCCCCCATTCTCCGAGCTATGAGTGCGACAAGGTGTGGGATGTAATATTCGAGGCGGTGCCGGACGACAGCCACGCTTTGAAAAGGAGCCACCTTCCATGCGCGCAGCTTTTATATGGTTACAGCAGCTGCTGGACATGAATCCAGCGAAAGTTCGGGAGAGAGCCCCATTTTGAACAGGAAGCGCGCACGAATCGTGCTGGTATTGCACAATCTTGCAAGTGTGGTGCAATGCTTTGAGGAAGTCTCCGGCGAGTGCCTTATTTTTGAAAAAAAGATCCGCCCCCCAATCCGTGTAATTGTATGTACGCGTCGCCAAGGTGAGAACCACAATTCAAAAGCGTACCGACGCCAACTGCGCACATTTTTTTACCACCGGGTGTGCGCGGCGCCAAGCGAGAGGCTCATGTATGGGCTGCAGCAGAATGTCATGGGAAGTACCTGGCCTGACCTGCCGACACGTCTGTTGGTTGCGAGAAGGAGTTATTCATCAGGTAGAGTGATGGGGAAGAGCCTCCTCTCCTCTTCCCCCTCCTCAGCCTCCTCCTTCTTCTCTGAACGATGAGGATGAGGAGATGATGAGGTGGTGGGCGATCGGCCTCGCCGTTTTCTTCCTGATCTTCGTGTAATCCTCAGACACCTCCTCTGTGAAGAGGGGAGGGTTGAGGATCAGACCCAAACCACCGATGCATTCAACCACAGCAGTACAGAGCTCTTTCGCCCGTTTCGGTTTGCGGCGCGTTGTCAGGACGGCGAGCACATGCGCATACAGTTCAGCGAGGTGTCCACCGAAATCCCCCTTCCGAAGAAAGACCGCCCCCTCTCCACCCGTGTAACTTCGGCGCAGTTTCACCTGCGTGGTTTTGGATGTCCAGGAAGTCTCAAGCGACAGTTCCATTTTGAAGACAAAGTTGCCATGGATCCATGCATCGCCACGTGCATTGAAGTTCCAGGCCATTAAGCTTAACGGAGTCTCAGGCGAGACCTCACTGTTGAAGAAGAGCAGTCCTCCATCCCGCCAAATGTTGCATAAAATAGCAGGTTCGCGCGGCGCTGCGGTTGGAGGCCCACCATGACAAGAAATTGCCATCCATCCGCGAAGCTAGCGACGTTTGGATACATAATTTGCGTAGCGTTCAGGCGAGAGCCACATTTTGAGCACGACCTCTTTCCACCAATGAAGTTCCATCCGTGAAGTTGCTGACAACTTATGTAAGCAGAATGTGCGCGGTGCTAAGGCGAGAGCAACCTTTTTCTAACGACCTGTGATATGGCGAACTTTTAAGGCGACTGCGCGCGGCGCTAAAGGGAGACACTACATCCGCGAATCTGCTGCAAGTTTTAAAGCGAATGTGCGCGGCGCCAAAGGCTGGAGACACAGACAAAAGCAAAACATTTGTGCTCCATCCGGGAAGCTGCTGCGAGCTTGTACGTCGAATATGAGCGAGACCGAGGCGAGAACCACATTCTGAAAACGACATGTCCATCCGTGAGGCTGTTGTTAGCTTTTTCGGGCGAGGGCGCGCCACGCTAAGGCGGGAGCCACACTGTGAAAGCCCCCCCCCTCCATCCGCGAAGCTGCTGAGAATGCGCGCGGCGCTGAGGCGAGAGCGCATTCTGAGAGCACCACCCCTCAACCGGTGAAGCTGCTGCCAACTTCAAAGCTTCAGGACCGCAGGTGGAGAGGAAGTCATGGGGGCCCAACGCCCTGCCCGCCCCACCGACACGCTCGGGTGCTGCGACCGGGCGAAGTTCTGCACACGGAAAGAGGGTTTGAGGAGGAGGGAGGCCGAGGAGGAGGAGGCTGCTGCGGAGGAGGGGGCTGCGGAGGAGGGAGGCTGAGGAGGAGGCGGAGGAGGAGGAGGAGGAGGAGGAGGAGGAGGAGGAGGAGGCTGAGGAGGGGGAGGAGGAGGAGGAGGAGGAGGCTGTGGAGGAGGCGGGCGGGCCCTTGGATTTCCTCTGCGCAGACGCGGAGGCGTCCTCCCAACCACGGACGCTGCGGCCGCGCGCCGCTCCTTCCCCGGAGGGGCTGGCGGCGGAGCGGCCGCCGGGCAGGCCGAGGACGCTCCAGGCCTCTCCAGTGGGGTCCGAGCGGGTGGAGTTACCAGTTTGAAACATATCCTTATCCCTATGTTTGACATCACCTCACCTCGATGCCGATCTTAAAGATTCCCTCAGTTTCTGAGGGCCTATCCCTAAGATTGTCCTCGCTTTTTGCTCGCCCATCTTAGGGGTAGGGATACGTTCGAGGCTGCTTATGGAGTCGGTCGCGCATTACCGATGCCTCGCCGACGCGGCGCGATCCTCCGACCCCCGTCTGCTCGGACCCGATCTGGGAGGCCTCCCTGTGAGGCACTCTCAAAGGGCCTCTCGCCGTCGAGGGTCGAAGGGTTTCCATCTCTTCCGCGGCGGAAGGCGGCGCAAGGTCGGCGGACGGCGGCGGAAGTAAAACGGCGGCGGTTCCGCCAGAAGACGCCGACGCAAGCTCGGCGGAAGCCGGCGGAAGCAAAAGTCGACCTCCCAAGGGATGATTCCATTTTTGGGTTCCGCATGTCCGGAATCCTCCATATGAAGATGAGTCGCTCCAGAGCTTTCCCATGGGTTCGCCGCGAAGTGAGCGCGTGCTGAGGTGGAAGGGTCCCGAGGTCCTGCGCCGGTTTCGGGCACCCAGGGCCTTGCGCGGGCCCCAGGGCCGTCAAGGCACACGCCAGGGTGAAGGGCTACTCCTGGGGGAAAGCCTCGGGGTCTAGGACTCGTTTGCCTAAGAACTTCCCTCCATGCCAAATGGTGTTCGCGGCTCGGTCGGTTCGGCTGTTTCGCAGTCGTGTGCAGTCGGTCGGTTCGTTTCGGTCGGTTGCTGCGCCGCTGCGTTCTTCTATGCTGGTTTCGACGCGTCAGCTTCGGTTTGTTTTGGTTTCGCTATGCCGTTCCGACGTCGATTCTGTCTTGAAGGGAACGCCCCTCAGACCTGTGCGTCCTGGACACCTTCCTGGCAGGTCCTGCCACCCTGTCTTGGGCTCCTGGGCCCTCCCAGATCAACCCAGCTGGAAAAACGAGGCAGACAGATGGGACCGAGAGCTCAAACGTTGATCTTTGTTTGGTTGTGCGTGTGTGTTCGGACGTCTGGTTGACGCAAGTGGGTGTCCCGCTACGAGGGGATGGTGCAATGGATTTGCATGGTTGCAATAAATTTAGAGCGTGCAAGTGTATTGCTGGGCTTTTGAGTGCAACGCGTTAGTTGCAATCCGATGCAATACAGATCTCTGGCGCAATGCGTTTGCAAGACGATCGCCCCAAATCTATTGCACCACCTCATTTCAGCCGGACGCACTCCTGGGTCAACCAGAGGACGGCCGTGTGGTTTCGTTGCCCCGCCAGTCACGATCAAAAGCGTGTGTGTAGGGCGGGAAGATTGGAATTGTCGAAGCGTCCACATTCGGGGACGTGCAGCAGACGAAGGCGGCGCGCGCAGGTCTGCAGAGCCTCGCGGCGACTGGCCAGGGGGGCAGGCCGAGGGGGAGTGCAAGCACGCGGGGCGTGGCCAGCGGCCACTGGCCACCGCTCAGAGGCGCAAGATGACACGACAATGATACGTTCCAGGATTTCCCGGGTTCCCAGGATGTTGAGTATTTCGCAATGTCCCACACCGGCTGCGCTGTATTTCCTAATGTTCCGCATCGGCTGCGCCGCTGGATACTCTGGAGATCCTGGAACGTATCCTGAGCCCATATCATCATGACATCTTCCTCGCCCGAACCACAGCTGCCGTCCCATCTGCCCCCGTGTGCCGCGATTTCATCCCATCTGGGATCGTGGAGCTATTCTTCCCGCCCTGTCTCTTTCACGTAAGCATTACTTGGAGCATTGCAAAGCTGGCAAAGCTGATGTGTTGCACGCTTTGGACCTGGATGGTGGCTGGAGGACTCTTCTTTGATTGTTCCGAGTGCTCACTCTTACATGTGACGGGCAATGTGCGGCTAGCCAAGTCCGCGCCTGGGCGAATCTGTGTTCGGGCTAACGTATCGCGTGCGAAATGTGCGTGGATGAAGTATCGCCTTTCGGAAATGTCATGGGAAGCATGCTTTCAACCCAGGAATGCCCATTAGCCAGACCTGGCCCGGACAGGATCTGTTCGACGACGGCGGGGCGGTCAAGCTGGAGCCTGGGGCGCCGATCGTTGCACGGCGGATAGTAGAGCGGTGACGGCCCTATCTGCCCGTGCTTCATGTTCCCGCTGGGGCTATCTTGTATGCGGCCTTCATTACTGTTCGGTCGTCGGCGTCGTCAATCTGCCGCCCAGTTGTTGCCTCTGCTGCCGATGTCGTCGACGCCGCCATCCTGGCTTGCTCGTCGTCAACGCTTCCCCCTTATACTCCATGGGAACACCCGCAAGCAACACATCTAGAATCTTTCTGATGCTTATCGATGAGGCTTCGGTGGCCACCTGCTGGGGACACCACAGAGCGCAGAGTCCCAGAATGGATCCAGCTCAGAATTGCTCGTCAATGGGGGACGGTATCTCTCTGTCGGCCCTTGTGCCAGGGGCGATAGGAAGAGTGGGATGATGGCAAGCGACCCGCGCACAAACGAGCCCTCCTCTCTCTCTCTCTCTGTCCCTTCTCCCCCGCCCCCCGTGTCCTCTCTGTCCCTCTCTCTGTGCCTCACCCCGTGCCTCCCCGTGTGACTGCCGCGCCCCGACTCTTGTCCCAGTCGCCCTCGGGTCTGCCCGCTCTGCTGCTCTCGCTCGCTCGACGGAACGGGCTCGTCCCGCTCTCGGCGCCCGAAGAGCCCAGCCCCGCCGCCGCCGCCGCGGTCGTCGAATCGTCAATCAGCAACAGCTGGGTGACCCATGATTCTGCACACCACTGCTCCAGAAAAGGCTCAGCTCGTGATGCGCGCTAAGAGAGGGCGCCCGTACCTCCGCTTCTCGGGCACACGATTGCGAGCACAGCCGCCACGTGTGTTATCTGGCCATATCCGTCCAGCCGACGGTGGGAACCTGGCGAACCATGCTTAAAACAGTTGGCACGTTTGGGATTGGATGGCCATCACACTCGCCCGCCAGCTTGACCGTGCGGGCTTCTTTCGGGAAGCTGTGCACCTACATGGTCGCATCGCCGACACCCCCAGGCACAGGGTCCATCTCGATCCGATCGCTCCGATTCTGTATCGATTCTGGCCTACTCCATCCGATCCGATTCCGAAATTCCGACGACCCGATGCGGCCCGATGCGGCCCGATCCGATGCACGTTCCGATTCGATGCGGTGCCCCGAGTCGATGCCGAGTGGTCTTGGCACCACACGAGGCGGGGCACGGCTCGCTGGTGCGGTGTGCTGCGTGAGTTGGCCAAGTGACCGCGGGCACGCGGCACGGGGGCAGCACGTGGGCGGCCACCGCGCTGGGCTCGAAGAGGGGACGCCCAGGGCGGGGGGGGCGGCAGCTCGCCAGTCCTGGAGGGGCAGAGCGTTCCTGGAGGCCCCTTGGCGCAGCTCGCCCGCACGCCCGATTGCAGCTGAGGCGCCGTGCAAAACCGGGGCTCGCGATAAGGGGCCCCGGCGTTCGGGCCGCTCCTCGGGTCTTGGGCGGGGAGCCTGCTCGTGGTCGAGGCTGGCCGTGGCCAGGAAAAAGGCCCCTCCGTGCCTGGCTCAGCGCTCCTGCCGGCAGCACCGTGACTGCAGAGTGGCGCCGCCCTGTCGCATGCCGGGATTCAGGAGGGGAACAAACACACAGACACAATTCATCGTCGATTCCCCAGGGGATATGGGAAACTATGGGAAGTGGGGGGGAAGACAAGAGCCCAGAACATATGGGGAGGTCTGGGGGATCTCTTGATTTGTATGTTTTTATTTGTGTGTCCTGGGGCCCCAGTCAAGGATGCCCATGGAGAAAATGGAGAAAAGCTGCCCCTCGTCCCTCCTCTTGGGGGGCGGGCGGAGACCCGCTCTCCTTCCAACGCCTCCCCCACTTCCAGCCACTTCGGCTGCTGATAGGGGGCGGGCGCTAATCCAAGGCGCTCGCGCTCCGTCGAGCAGCACGACTGCTGAACTGTACGCCGGAGATCCGCCTCGGAACTCGTGCAGTAGCTCCTGCAAGGCGCGCGCCTGGCGCGCTCGATCTCCGCTGCGGAACGCACCCACTTCTGCGCGAGAGCGTTTTCCATGCCGCTGCGGATCGAGATGGATACCATGCGTCGTCCTGGTAATGGCACGCCCTCGGCCTTTGGAAACTTCTGGAGGCTTCCGGGGCAGCCAGGGGGGGAGACGAGGATGCCAGGGGGAGGATACTAGGGTGAGGAGGAGATAGATCAGAAGGAGCGTGATTGAGCGAAGGCGGATGAGGCCAGGATGATGAGTTGGAGATCATGGATCCTCCCCCCCGCAGGCCATGTCGGTCAGAATCGATCACTGGTCTTTTTCTGGTCGAGGCGGATCCAGCCGTGGCGACGAGGTCCTCCCCCGAGGCCCCCACAAGTCAAGAACGTAAGACTCTAAGTTCGCTTCCACCGTCCTCCGAGGAGGAGCCACCGACCCCGGGGCGAGATCTCGGCCCCTTCCCCGCGGCTGTCTTGCATCGTGAGTCGTCTCTGTTGCCGGCCCTGGGGCTGGCCTGGGAATGGCCCCGGGCGCGGAACTCTGCGGAGCGTGTTCGGCGCGACGGGCCCCTGCAGTCGTGCGCTGGAAGGCCTGGGGAGGCGGGCGGGGCCGGGGGCGGGGACGGGCGGTGGTGCCCAGGCCCACAGCAGCGTGTGCTTCACAGAGTGGGCCCCCAGGGGTCTGGACCCCTTCCCGGGGATGGACCCCTTCCCGGGGGTATGTGTTTTTCGTACCGTTTTTCTTCCCCCCTCCCCCCCGCCCCCCCTCGGCCGCCTGCTCTGCCCTCGTCCCACCTCGTGCCTGCTGGCCAACTCTGCCAATTCTCGCTTGTCGGCGCCCCCGTCCAGCTCTGTCGCTGGTGCAGCCAACTCTGCCTCGCCGGCGGCGGAAAAAGCGGTTCGTCCCCCGAGTCGTTTGCTGACGGTCCCAGGGCCCAGTAAGGGCAGGAGGCTGTCACGGCGCAATGTTTGTCTCGTCGTCAAATTCGGAAGGGCTACACCTACTGGGAGAGCTGTGGTCCGTACCGTACCCCTCCCCCATGAGGGGTAAGGCATACTGCCCCCCTCCCAGTGGTGCATGGCTGGATTTTGTCACGACGCGAGGAGGTCTTGAAGGGGCGGGAGTAGATGGGGTTGGCAGATCGCGCCGCATCGCCGATGCGGTGCGATCTGAAGGCTAAGTTATTCCATCCCCTCCAACCCCATGTGCTCCAGCCTCATTCGAGCGACGCCAAAAACCGAGTCGTTTGCGCCGACACTGGCGCAAAAGGTAACCGCGAAAGGTCGCGCGTAAGCGCCCTCGTCTCCAATGTGGCGTGCCGCGCCGGCGGCCCGCGTAATCCACAGAGTTAGGTCGCTAAGTCATCTCGCGTGAGGCCCGCTTTTGATCGTCACTCATTTGCGAGGCTTCCAAGGCTCAAGACGGTAGGGCCAGGAGCGCGATCTTCTGGGTCGTGGATTTGTTGCCCCACCGCCAGAGGAGCTGCGGGCGAAGCCCGACGGCCGCCGCGCGCGTGCCAACGACGAGGTGCAGGTTAGCGTCAAGGCGCCGCCGGAGGAGGGAAACCCATATCTTCCTGGTGGTGGGCTACAGTCGGGTATACGTAAGGGTGACCTTTTGCCGGAGTGACTTTTGGTGCGGGCGCATTGGGGTCCCCTGATGGCCGAATGCGATGCGATAGCAGCGGCTTCCGCGCTCGGGTTTGGCACCCCCGCGCCCCCCGAAAGTCGCGCAGCAAAGGGCACTCTTGCCTAGGGTCACTCTTGCCAGTGGCCGAAACAGTCTGGGGTGACAGCAGTCCCTCCCAGATCTCCAAGGCTCAAGGCCGATGGG
>CAUYUJ010016857.1:0-47500 GCA_963575745.1 Prorocentrum cordatum | reverse complement strand
CTCCAGATCCGCCAGATCTCAGAGTTTCTCGATTCATCCTTACCCGAATGTGTCCTCGTCCTGACTTCGTCTTCTGGTGTGAGTAGAAGGAACAAGTCCGACATGAGCACACAAACTCTCGGATGCCCGCGCGGTCTTCGTGAGTCTGTGCTGGGGCCCCCGTGGTGACGCTTGAGGCGCCGACCTTGCGCGCTCCACGTGTCAAGGAGGGAAGGTCAGCGCCGATCCAAGAAGTCCGCGCGTGCCTTCTAGAGTTCATGTTTTCGCTTCAAGGGAGGACAACTCACCCGAACCCCCATAAGTAGCGTTTACTACGTGGATGGCTTTTGGCGATTACCAAGCAGTCTTGCCCTGGTCGATTCGTTCCATAGGTGCGTTTACCAAGCGGCTTCGCCTGTCGGGGTGCTAAATATGAGTGAGGGTGGATGTTCTGCTCCATTTTCTTGTTTTTATCATCCAAGGGGTAAGCGGGAGGGGAGATGCACAGATTGGGGGAGGGGACGATTAGCACGAATACGGGGAGGGGGGCAGGATGGCGGGGATCGGGGATGCGAGGTACGGTAGGAGGGCGCGAGCGGCGCGGAGGGCCGAGCGGCTCGTGGGTGAGGAGGGGAGGCGAGGAGGCGGCCTGTCAGGGCAGCAAGTGATCCCATGCCGTGTTGGAGCGCTCGACACGGCATCGCGAGGGCTCTGGGCTGCCAGTTGGAGATTCGAGTGCCTCCTTGCAGCTGCGCCTCCTCGGCATCCCCGACACGTCTTCTGCCGTTCCGTGGTCGAGGGCCACGTTGTGGGCTTGGGTTGTGAAGCAGTCGAGCACACATGTCGCCGCGCCGTTTGTTCCGACGTGCGGCCTTGCGTCCTGGGAAGGACGCCGCGGGCACCATGGCGGACGCAGCTTCGGGCGCGGCGGGCTCGCCGCGGGTTTGCTGCGGTGTCGGCGTTGTCTACTTGGGGTCGGGTCGCAGGTCTTGCTGTGGGTTGCGGCGGCGAGCGACTGGGGGAAACGAAAAGGAGAATGCCTCTTCCCAGAAGCCCTCGCGCCTTCTGAGAAGTGTTTTGTGTCTTCGGGGAAGGCCTAGACAGCTTCTCAGAAGGCTGGGAGAGTTCCGAGCCTTCTGAGAAAACCCGCCCCTTCGCACTGCCCCCCTTGCTCGCCGCCGCTCAATGCAGGGACTTACCGCACGTTGCATCGAGTTTCGTGATGGTGGCGTGGGTTGCACTTTGGGCTTCGTGCGTGCCCACATCGTTCCTCTCTGAAGCCTGCCCTCGTCGCTGGCGTGCGCTGCGCTCGCAGACCAAAGAACCAACACGTAGATGGTAGGTGCAGGATTCGGCCTGCTGCCAGGGCATTTGCAGACTGCACGTCGACAGTCGGGCGGCCAGAGTGATTGCATGGCTGTCGCTGTCGTCGATGCAGATTGTCTCGTTGTGCCTGCAGCCTGCCGTCTCATCCGGTTCAGAGAACCGTGCTTGCGACGCACGCCTCCATACTGAGAGTGAGGTGATGGACAGGGCGCTGGAGACCATGACGCGTGGCGATGAGGTCGTCATTACGCGCCCTGGGCGTCCAATGACAGTGACATGCCAGACCAAGGTTTCACGGTTCGACCGACAGCAGTTTGCGTTGCCACATTTCGCATTCGTTGTCGATTCATCAGTTCGTTTTTGATGTTGTTATCTTCGTTTTGATCAGTGTTGTGATGAAGGGAGGTCGTCGCGAATTCAGCCTGCGAGGCGAGGAGAGAAGGAGGGGGGGCGGGGACAAGAATGATGGCAGGCAGCAAGGTGGAGGCAGTGAGGGGGAGGCAGGAAGCGGGAAGGATGGATCGGGGGATGGAATCTCATTCATTCTCCGAAGCATCCTTTTGATTGCCAGGCTTATTAACTGTCCTCCGAGAGCGGTCCAAAGCCGACCCGAAGCAGCCCCATCCCTCGCACCCACGCGCGCCCGACCGACGAGGCGTTCGACGCGCGGCCGTGCCCACTGATGTGGCCACTGTGGTCCGTTCGGGTGATCTGCTCGTGCGGTCGCCGTCCATAGCAAGGGCGAGGCGGTTGTCCATCGATCCCCCTGCATGCTTGCCCTGGCCCTGGAGGCAGGGGCACGACCGTGGCATTGTGTTCGCAAACGCCACCGCCCGCAGTGTAGTGGACCTTCTCCGGGGCACGCGAGCGTGAGGCGTTCAACACATTGCGTCTACTGCTTCTGCGGCGGGGAAGGCCCGCAGACCTTAGTGCATGCACTACTAGCGGCTTCCATGGGCTGCTCATGCTTTGTCTCTGTCGCCGGCCGGTCCCCATGAAATCCTTGCAGCCGCGGCGGTCAAGGCTGTTGCATCCTTGCCTTGCGTCTTTATGAAGTACGGCGGCTCCGGAAACGAAGGGGGGGTCTATAGAGGCGGCCTGAGGCGACTCGGGCCGAGGGATGGCGCCGAGACCGCACCGAGGAGAAGCGCTCCTGCCGCGAGTCACAGCACGCCCCTGCCCACCCGAGACGGCAGTCTGCACGCTCCGAGGGGCGCGGAGGACAAGAGAGATGGCAGGACCGATCGAGAAGCGGATCGGCTGTCCTGCTCCGCACGGCGCTCGGGCTGCCCAGGGTGCTCCGGAGCTGGAAAGGGGCACCGCAGGAGCTGCCCTCTCGCCTCCTCCTCGCCTCGGCTACACGTAAGAGTGACCCGTGGCCAGAGTGACCTTTAGTGTTGGCCCTGATAGGGTCGGACAGATTTTCGTGGCCCTTGGCCGGAGTGACCTTTAGGGTTGGCCCCTGGCGCCGGCAGGCCTCGCCTGCGCCGGCAGGCGGCGCCTGCCGGCGCCAAGGGGGGCCTTCTAGCAGCACCCGATCTCGCCTCCTCCTCGGCCTGCCGTCGCCAGGGGGGGGCCGAACGGGAGGCGCCGCGCGCAGGCTTCTCGGGAGGTCCCCCGGGCGGCGGGCGTGGCGCGTCTGCGGCCGAGGCCACGGCGGGGCGCACCCGTTGGCGGCCTGCACGCCGTGCGGCTAAGAGAGGGGGGGGGGAGGGCGGGAGCGGCCGCGGCGGGAGCCCCGAGGAGGGAGGCGGGCGCGCGGGCGGTGAGCGTGCTGACGAATCGACTGTCGCCGCCAAACGTGTGGACGAATCCAGTGTCGCAGGGGTCTTTCGCCACCGAGCGTCTTGACGTTGCCCCCCCCCCTGCAGCTCTGACCCCCCCGCCAGACCCAGGGGCTCCGCGCGGCCAGCTCGAAGGCGAGCGTGCCGTGGCCCTCCAGGTGCGGCAGGAGCGGGCCGGCTCCCCGGGCCAGGTCTCCTCCAGCCCCGTGGCGCAGGTGCGCTCTCGGGGAGGGTTCGTGTGTCGCCCGGCCCCTGCGGCCCCCGCGCTCGGGCGGCACGCGAGTGGGATGGTTGTCGGGTTGCTGCGCCCTCTCCTTCCTCCCGCCTCCTCTCCTCTCCTCTCCTCTCCTCCCCTCCCCTCTCCTCTCCTCTCCTCTCCTCTCCTCTCCTCTCCTCTCCTCTCCTCTCCTCTCCTCTCCTCTCCTCTCCTGGTTCATGTCGTACAATGCTGGCAACCCGTGGCGTCCATTATTATTCTTCCATCCGTGCTCGTTTCTCCTTATCCTCCCTGCGACGGTCCCACTCTCTCTCTTTCTTTCTTTATCTCTCTTTCTCTGTTTCTCTCTCTCTCTCACTCTCTGGCTCTCT
This sequence comes from Prorocentrum cordatum, assembly GCA_963575745.1. Lineage (NCBI taxonomy): Eukaryota > Dinophyceae > Prorocentrales > Prorocentraceae > Prorocentrum > Prorocentrum cordatum. The sequence goes on along the minus strand of CAUYUJ010016857.1, from coordinate 43,823 downwards.
CTCTCTCTCTCCCCCTCTTGGCCTATTTTCTGTCTTTTGTGCTCTCTCTATCTCTATCTCTATCTCTCTCTCTATCTCTCTCTCTCTCTCCTCTCTCTCCAGCTCCCTCTCTCACTCTCCCCCTCTCTAGATCTCTCTCTCTCTCTCCCTCTCCTCTCCTCCTGTCTCTCCGTCTCTGCCTCTCCACCCCCTTCCCTCTCCCTCGTCCCCCCCCCTCCCCTCCACCGGAAGCTCCGCCCGAGAGCGTCGCGCCGGCGCTCGGGCCCGCGTGCGCGGGCCGGACGGAACGTGCTCGGTGTCCTTCGCGGGGCAGGGGCCGGCCGCGCAGCCCGCTCCGAGGGCCGCTCCCGGGCCCTTTTGGGGGGCAGGGAGCGGGGGAGGGGGGGGGAAGGTAAGCGAGAGAGAGGAGGAGGAGGAGGAGGAGGAGAGGAGGAGGAGGAGGAGGAGGAGGAGGAGGAGGAGGAGGAGGAGGAGGAGGAGGGAGGAGGAAGGGAAGCGACAGGAGGAGGAGGAGGAGGAGGAGGAGGAGGAGGAGGAGGACGAGGAGGAGGAGGAAGGGAAGCGACAGGAGCACGAGGAGGAGGAGGAGGAGGGGGGGAGGAGGAGGGGGAGGAGAAGGAGGAGGAGAAGGAGGAACAGGTGGGGAAAGAGGAACGAGGGGGGGGTGACGGAGGGATGGAGGGGAGGATGGGGGAGCGAGCGACAGGAGCACGAGAAGGCGGAGGAGGGGGGAAAGATTGGGCAGGAGGGGGGTGAGTGTGAGTGAGTGAGACCAATCGCGAAGCGAGTCGAGGATGACACCTACGAGCGACCACGTGCGAGCAACTTGGCCTTGCTAAGAGCCTTCGCCAGAGTCGTCACACACGGCACATTTCGGTTCAATTGATCAGAGATCATCGATCCCATCCGATATCTCGGAGGAGGAAAAGGTACCAATACCACTACCATTCCCTCGGTTTCGCGTTTTTGGCCCTTCTCGGAGGCCCTCGTCGCCACCGCTGGATTCGCCTCGAAATTCTGGTCAGAACGCATCCCGGGAAAAGCCCTGGGAATATAGTGGTATGGGTACCTTCTGGATTTACCAACATCCGTTCCCGCTGCCTCGATCCGATCCAGTTCTGATGTTCCGACTGTCCGATGCGGCCCGATGCTCCAGTGGCGCTGTCGTGCACCTTGGCGCGGCCGATCCGATTCGATCTTGCCTCCGTGCCGATGCGGCCCGCTGCGACGCACGCTCTGACTCGACCCGATTTCCTGGTCAGGTGCTGACTGATCCAGCCACAGTTCGGCCTTGGCGGCTTGAGGTCGGACGGGGCTAGGACGAGGGCAAGTCCGTTCCAGAGCGTTCCGCAACGCCCTTCGAGCTTTTCGGAACGCTCTGAGAGGGCCGCGGCGCCCGAGACATCTTCAAAAGCAGCCGGATCTCAGAGATTCTCGATGCATCCTCACCCGGTGTTGGCCTCGTCCTGGCCTCGTCTTGGGCCTCCAGCTGGAGGTCTTCCGTGCTGCTCGCCGCCTGGAGGCGCCCCTGGGGCGCCCCCGGGTCCCGCCCCAGGGTCCCGTCAAGCAGGCTCGGGGCGAAGGGCCCGGCCACGAGGAGGACCAGTAAGACGAAGCCAGGGCGAGAATGACATTGGACGGGGATAAGTTGAGAGTCTCTGAGTTCTGGTGGTTCTGGAAGAAGTCTCGGGCGCCCCGGCCTTCTCAGAGCGTTCCGGATTGCTCTGAGAGCGCTCCCGAACTCTCTGGAACGGATTTATCCTTGTCCTAGCCGGCTCCGAACCAGGAGACGGCGGCTCGGTCAGAAGAAAGTCGTCCGCTGGTCTGGGCAGCGATGCTCAGAGGAGGAGAAGGTATCAATACTGCTGCCCTTGCCTCGTTTTCGCCATGTTGGGCCTCCCGGGAAGCCCTCGTCGCCACCGCTGGATTCGCCTCGGAATTCCGGTCAGAACGCACCCCAGGCTGCCCAGGAGAGGTCTGGGGAGTTGCAATATGGATACCTTTTGGTTCCCCCAGATGCGGATGATAAAGATGACGGTTTAAGAGAGTAATGGGCGTCCGATTGCTGCGTTCCAGAATATGCATCGGCCTCGCCTTGGAGGATAGAGGGAGTTGGCATCTCTACCTCGGAGGAAGGGCGGCGGAAGGCGGCGGAAGTAAAACGAGGCTGCCTCCGCCAGCGGAAGCCAGCGCAAGTACAGGGTTACCCTCCAAGGGATGACAACAGTTTTGGGCTCAGAGTGTCCGGAACCCGCCATGTCGATTGAAGAAGTACTGTGGGGCTGTCACAAGAGCGCCCTCGGCGACGGGGCGATGGTCTAACATTGAATTCCCGGCCTGCTCGTGGGCGCCCTCGTTGCCACTGAGGTGTTTCGACCGTCCTCTCCAGCATCATTCCCTGCTGCAGTCAACTGAGTGGTATGTTCATCTATAACAAATGCAAAAACAAAAAAGAACAACAAACCGTCGTCGTCGTACTTTCTGTCGTCGGCGGCGAGCCCCGGGGGAAGTGAGAAGGGGCGGGCTTTCTCAGAAGTTTTGGAGGTCCCCACGCCTTCTGATAAGTCTTCTAGGCCTTCTCCAAAACACAACACACCTCTCAGAAGGAGAGAGGGCTTCTGAGAAGCCCCGCCGCCTTCTGAGAAGGCCTTCTCCTTCTCACTTCCCCCCTCGCTCGCCGCCGAGAGGTGCTTTGACCGTCCTCTCCAGCAGCATTCCCTGCTGCAGTCAACATGCATTTGTTTTAACGTCGTCGTCGTCATACTTTCCATTGGTCCAGCGATTGCTGGATGCTGCGCGGCCGGGCTGGCCCTGTAGGTGCCAGCCGAGCTACGCCTTCGGCAGTGGCGAGGGGCCGTACGCGGGCAAGGCGTCCGGCTCTCTTTGTGTGTGTGTGTGAATGTGTCAGGTCGCCTGTTTTGCAGTGCGGCGGTCCTGGCAGGCCTGAGAACACCATTTGCTGAGTTCCAGAAGAGGCTTTGCTTTCGATGCGATGAATCGAGAAGTTGCTATCTCTTCCTCCAGGTCCTCCCCGCCTCCTCGTCCCCACCTTGATCCTGTTCGCGCACAGGGGGAGCTCCTGTGCACCGTTTCCTCTGCGCTCGGGCCGATACTGGCGGAGCGAGCGAGCCTTCAGGCGATTTCGCGAGCGAGCTCTAGGGAGGCTCCGTGGCCGCACAGGGACCCCCCTGGTGATGGGGGCGATGCCGTCGGGCGGGTGTGGCGGAGGACCGGGGGCTTCCTCACAGAAGACGTACGGAAGCCCTGCCAGGCAGCCCTGGGCACCCTTCCGCGCCTCAGCGTGCCGCAGGCACCGGTCCCAGACCCCCGACGTAATGATTTTTTCAGTACGTCGACCCCCAGAGGTCCCGACCCTTTCCCCATGACCGGCTTTGCATCCTGAGTCGTTTTTTGACGCTCCCGAGGCCCGGTGAGGGCCCCCCGGAGGCCGAAAATCAGGAAACACCTCCCGTCATGATTTTTTCATTACCCGAGGGGGTCTGGGGTGGCGGATCCTATCTTCCTGGGCAGAAGGCGGCCGGAGGCCAGGCGGCGCCCTCGTGCCTCCCCCGGCGGGCGGAGCAGGCCAGCGGCGGCAGCGCGAGGGCGGCCGCGCGCCAGCGGAGGGGCCGGCGGAGGCCAAGACTAGGGCGGGATTGCGCGAGGGCGGCCAGCGCCTGGGCACCCCGCCGGGTCCCACAGAGCCGGCCGTGCGAGGCCCGTCTCCTCCCGCTTTCAAACGACGCGAAGATCGGGATCGGGACGAAATCGGATCGGGATAACTCGAAATCTCTGAGAACCGGCGGGTTTGGAGGATGTATTGGGCGCCGCGGCCGCTCCAGAGCGTTCCGGAACGCTCTGAGAGCGCTCCGAAGCGCTCTGGAGCGATTTATCCTGATCCTAGCCCTGTTTTACGCTTGCAGGGGCATGCCTTGCTCGCCGGCGTTCGCTTCCGCGGCCTCGCGGGCCGGGCCCCACGGGCCGCGACCCCGCGGGTATGCGGGGCGTGTTTTGTCGCGGAGGCCCCGCGTGGAGCGTGTGCGTGCGGCCGCGTGGCCGCGCGGGGTCGCGCCCCGGAGTCCAGGCCGCGAAGGCGCGGGTGCGCACGTGTTCGCCGCTCGTGTTTTTTTTTGTGGGCCTACCGCTGGCCCTGTATTCAGGAGGGGAAAAACACACACAGACACAATTATTCGTCGATCCCCCAGAAAATATTGAAATATGGGAAGTGGGGGGGGGAAGACAAAAAACCCAGAAAATATTGGAAAATATGGGGAATCGTTTTATTTGTGTGTATTTATTTGTGTGTCCCAGGGCCCCTTCATAGATCTCCGACGGGTCTGCTCATTCTGCATGGGAGACGAGCGGCATGAACATACTTTGTCGGAGCTCCGCGCGGATTTCTCGGATCGGCGCGCGGGGCGCCCCCGGCGTCGCCTCTGGCGTCACCCCTGGCGCGCCCCGCGCGCCAGGACGGGGGGTCCGGCCCCGATGCAAGGAAGCAGCCCGGACCTCCGAGAAATTACTCCAGATTTCGTAATAAAGGGAGGGGGGTCTCATTTCGGGGGGGGGTCTCTTCCAGGCTATCTTGGAGGGCCTGGGGGGTCTGGGGACGATGTTCTGGAGGGTTCTCCCACGGGGGAGGTCTGAAATGGCTTGTCTTGGAGGGTCCAGACCCCCTCCCTTTCATTACGAAATCTGGAGTATGTTCATGCATGTTTTGGTTCCCCGAGTCATATCCAGGCGTTTTCTTGCCATTGCGGCCCCCGCAGAGCGTTGTCGGCTGCCAGGGGTGGTCGTAGAGTACTCCGTGACGGGAACCTGCCCCGCAGGAGGCCCCCGCCCACGGGAAAACACATTGGGAGGTGCTCGGATCTTCGGCCGCGCCCCCTCTCCATTCATCGGGCGAAGGGAACTATGCACATGCACCGATCCTGGCAAGGCCCATCCTTGACCCAGGATCGGTGCATATACCTTCCTAGCCAAGGTAGGAGGGCGTATGCACCGATCCTAGGCTCAGGATGGGCCTGGCCAGAATCGGTGTATGTGCATAAATCTTGTTCCTTTACATTCACAGCAGCTGGAGCCGCACTGGGGGCAGCCTCGTGAGTGGACAACATGGCTCGCAGGCCGATGTTTCTCCCCGAATCCCCGAGCTCCACCCGAAAAAGTCCGCCCTTCAGAAAAAGGGGAAGCCAAAGGGGAAACCCTGGGATACATCCAAAAGGGGCTATTCGGACGCAGCCCTATCGAGGATGGACGCCCCCCCATCGTACATCCCAGGGTTAGACCCATAATTTCGAGTCCATTCGAAAACACCACGAAGCCTGGGATATGGGTCGACATACCCCCTCTTAACGGCGTTTTTTTTGGCTGCTGCGGATGTCTTGCGCTTGCCCTGCCCACCCCCCCCCCCTGCGGCTCCCCACCCCATGCCTCGTCAGCCAGGGGTGTGTTGACGCATGCGGATGTTCTTACTGCCTGCTGCGCGTGGCTCGAGGCAGGAGCAGCTGCGAGGCGTCGCGTTCTTCATGTGTCGCAGCGCCGTTTGTTCCAATGCGCGGACTTGCGTTTTGGGGAGGGCGCCGCGGCCACCAGACCAAACGCCGCCGTGGACGCTTGCCGTGGGTTTGCCGTGGTGCCGACTTCGTCTACTTGGGCGTGTTCAGAACACACGGCGCGGCGAAACATGTTTTGCCTCCTCCCGCTGCTGCTCCGTCGTTCCCATCATCGTGGGGAGATTCGGGGTATTCTAGCTTTCTGGCTAGGCGATTCATTCCATGCGCAACCTCTTACGTCTCGAGGGGTCATCGTCGTGCATGTAGACTTCCGAAGGTCCGCGCGGATCATTCGGATCGGCGCTGGATCCCCCCCCTCTCTGGCGACGCCTCGGGCGCGCCCCTTTGCGCTCTTGGCGCGCCAGGGGGGCAGGGGGGTCGAGCGCCGACGCAAGAGACCTGCGCTGGCCCTCCGAAAACGTATGTTTTATCTTTATCTCCACGCGGTGCGCGCACCCGTCGGTCGTTGAACGTACAGGTGCTTCAGGATTCCCAGAGCCCAGTCTACTTTTAGGCACCTTCCTTCTTCAAGAGTCGGGCTGCTGTCCCTCGTCCTTCCTCTTCGCGGAGCGGAGGGATGTCCAATCAAGGTTTAGCGCCCTCCTGCTTCATGGTTCTACCCACTTGTTTCGATCGACGGGTACTTGTTGGGTTCCTCTTCACACCCGTGACAGCAGTGCCTTTGTTCCAGCATGGCGATGAGTGCGTCATTCGACGGAGTGGTTTCGATCCTTGAGAATTTGTGAACTCTGTTACCCCGATTCGGGATCGAAAGCTACTCCGAGACACACCCTATACATCGTCGAGCGGGATGCGTGCTGTCTCGGGGTAATCGGAGCAGCCTCCGTTCCGAGCTGCTCGGCGCGGTTGCGAGAGTAGCGAACGACGATTGAAGTATCTTCTTACCGCGATGATGATGTACATCGGCCAGGGATCCCAAGACAAAACGTAAGTATTCGTGAACTCCAGATGTCGTTCAAGAGAATCGAGAAGCTTCAGGAGAGGGACGAACCACAAAGACCATGCATCGTCGATGTCCAAGGAACATATGGGAATCAGGGTCAAGATGAACACCCAGAACATGTGCAACAAGATGGAGAATCCTGGGATGTGTGTGTCCCTTGGCCCCTGTAAATCTGGGCTGAACCCTGGGCGTTGTGCTGGAGCTTCTTGTCTTCGTAGAGTGTTCTTGTATATCTGGACCTGGGCTACTGTTCCAGAACACGCTTGGAGCGAAGTCTTTCTAGCCTAACAGGTTCTCAACTCTCAGCAGGGGTGTAGTGTGTGCGTGTGTGTGTGTGTGTGTGTGTCTGTCTGTGTGTGTGGCTGGCCCAGAGGCGCGCTTGCTCCCCATCAACTGTCTCTACGCCGCGCCGCCGCGCGCGTGGCCGCGATGCCAACGAACGTGTATGTGTGTGTGTGTGTGTGTGTTTGTGTCTGCCTGTCTGTCTGTCTGTCTGCCTGTCTGTCTATCTGTGGGTCGGTCTGTCTTTCTGTCGGTCGTCTGTCTATCTGTCTGTCTGTCTGTCTGTCTGTCTGTCTGTCTGTCTGTCGGTCTGTCGGTCTGTCGGTCTGTCGGTCTGTCGGTCTGTCGGTCTGTCGGTCTGTTGGTCTGTTTGTCTGTCTGGCTGTCTATCTGTCCTTTGTCTGTCTGTCTTTTGTCTGTCTGTCTGTCGGTTGGTCTGTCTGTCGTTCTGTCTGCCTGGCTGTCTGTCTGTCTGTCTGTCTGTCTGTCTGTTTGTTAGTCTGTCTGTCTGTGTGTTGTGTTGTGTTGTGCTGTGGTGTTGTGTTGTGTGGTGTTGTGTGTGTTGTGTGTGTGTGTGTGTGTGTGTGTGTGTGTGTGTGTGTGTGTGTGTGTGTGTGTGTGTGTGTGTGGGGGGGGCACATGGTCGGTTGGGGCCGCGAGGCCCTCCTGAGAGGGCCCCCGCACAGCCTCTCAGCCTAAGAAGGTGTGGTGTGTGTATGTGTGTATGGTCTTCGATAGCCCGACCTGTTACTGCCTTCTTGGATGGCATCCTCCTGCTGCTCCTCCTCCTCCTCCTCCTCTTCCACCTCCTCCTCCTCCTCCACAACTGCACAGTATGAATACTACCCTCCTCTCCCCTGATGACGTCCGGAATATGTGTGGCCCCCCTCCGCGCACTGTCTTTTACACAGGATTCCTGGGAATTGGATTTTCGCTTCGTTTTTGTTTCAAAATGTTGCTCCCGCTGAAGCGCTGGCCTCATTTTCGGGCTTCCGCTCGTTCCGAATCGTGCTCCCGCTGCAGCGCTGGCCTCAGTTCTGTGCTTCCGCTCGTCCGAATCGTGCTCCCGCTGCGGCGTTGGCCTCATTTCCTGGTTTTCAGATGTGTTTTTGGCAATCCGATTCTTTTTGGTTTTTGGTCCTTCAAACTGTTGCTCCCGCTGCAGCGCTGGCCCCATTGCTGCGCCTCTGGTTGTTCCAAAACGTGCTCCCGCTGCAGCACGGGCGTTGCCGTTTTTTTCCAAATAAGCCCCACATGATGAAAATTACCACCATTAAGAAGCATCTCAAGTGAGTGCACACATCGTGCCGATTCTTTGAGTTTTTGGGCAGCAGAAGGGGGCGGCGGCGTCTTAAGGAAGTATCTAGCGGGAGCCCCGTTTCGGCTTTCAGAATGCGATGTTGCAAGCAGAGCCAGCGGGTGTTTTCCATCAGCCCCGTTTTTTGGGGAGCTTTTCGCGGAGCCCAAGGAGCTAAGCATGGAACGGCGACCCCAGACCGGCCCAGACCCTTCGAAGACTATCCATGTACCCTCCAAGGAACCAAGTGCCCTGTCATGACATCTGCGGTGTTCTCCTCTGCGCTGCTGTGCGATGCCATGCTTTGCGTTGCAATGCTTTGTGATGCAAACTTCACTACGCAATGCCACGGCATGCCATGACATTCTACGCTCTGCCGTGCTCTTCTACGCCATGCCATGCCGTGTTCTACATTGCATCGCACACCCTCTCGCGACCGTTGCCCTGCTCGACATCCGACTGTGCGAATGGAGAGCAGATCTACGCCATGGTAAGGGAACGGAGGGAAGGGGTAGGACGTCAGATATGACGCGAGCGCACCTAGCTTGTCCTTCCCCCCTCCTCCCCCTCCTCCTTGTCCTCCTTTTTCCTGATGGCTGGAATGTCGTTCAGACGCAGCCAACCCAGCTCTGCTCCACAGGGCTGGTGTGTAAAGTGGCGCCGGTGATCGAAAGGGGGGGCCTCCCCAGGAGCAGGGGCGGAGGAGGAGGGGGGGGGCGAGGAGAAGAGGGGGGCAGCAGGCACGACACGAAGGAGAAGAGCAGGAGGGGGGAGTCCCGGCAGTCTGATGAACCACCCGGCGTTCCCTCCCCAAATCGGGGGCGGCAAAGTCGCAAAGAGGGGGGTGATGACAAGGGGGGTGTGGATATCATGGCGTGGGCCAGGATATTGCCTCAGATTTTACGGCGCCTCTTCTTACCTCATTAAGTCCCTGACCCCCCCCCTGTGCCGCGCACATGCCGCCGACCATGATTTGCGACCCCCCCTCTTGGACGCCCACCTCTGGGCCGCCCCCGACCAAAGTGGCGGGCAAGGCGCGAAGGCGAAGATGATCAGCGCCTGCTGGCTAGTGCACCGACCTGGCAGGCCCAGGTTCTTCTATGGCGGCACATCTTGGGGGGAGGGGGCGCTGGAGGGGTCATCGAGGAGCTGGGGCTCGTTGGTTTTACCCGTGCATCTGGGAAGGTGCGCTCTCGCCATTCCCCACGGGTAGATCCGACCCTCCACTCGCATCCCCCCCCCCTGCCAGTGAGCTGCTCGCGGCGCTGCCACGGGCAGCCGCCCAGGAAGTGCGGAGCTCCCGAGGCCAGGTGTCGGCAGCGACGAAGGCCAACACGGATGCCGATGTGCTGCTGTGTGCCCAGCGCAGGTAGTCTTCGCCCCCCCCGGGACCGTCCGGCTCAAATGGCACTGTGCACAGACACGTCGGATGAGGGTCACCCGCATGTGCTGTTTCTCCTGCCACCCTTCTGAACGCTTCGGAGGTTTACGTACGCTACTGGTGAACGTACAGATTTCGGGCAGCCTTGCATCAGTGTTTTTTTGGCTGCTGCGTAACCGCATCGAACGGGCTGAAGTCTAAATCTCTGCTGCCCGCCCCAGGGACGCGAGGTAGCACAAAGAAGCGACCACGGTGAAAAGCGAGCTGCAGCAGCGCTCGGGGGCGGCGGGAGGTTGTGTTGCACCCGGGGGCGAGGTCGAGGCAGGGAGAGAAGCTACGTGCAATGCCGAAGGAGAAGGGAAGGTAGGGAGCAGGCTGCGTCGTGGTTCCGCCATAGCCCGGGTTGTCCCCGCTGCGCGGTGCGCACGGGGTCCGGTCTTGCTTGCGCTGGCCTCTGGCAGCTCGAAGGGGCAGATCGGTGCTAGGCGGGACGCATGCGGTGAGATCAAGGAACGCAGGGGAGGGATGGAGGTCTGTTCCGACACGTGTGAGCGCTCTGCTTGGAAAAAGTGCGGTAACGCGGTCAGGCCGCCTCGTGCGGGTTGTTTGGCTTGTTGTTCCACGATTAGGCAGCGACACGCCCTCAGCTGCAGCTTCTTCAAAGCTCTTTCCGATCCTCCACTGCTGACCAAGGTGGCCAGGATCGCCCTCTCCCTCGAGGAGATCTTCGAGGTCCACGACGTGAGCCTGGGCCGGCTGGACCGGGCGGTCCTGAGGAAGCGGATCAAGGACCCCGCCGTTGTCGACCATGACGGCGGAGGAGGACAAGGAGCATCAGCAGCAGGATCAGGACGAGGAGGACGAGAGTGAGGAGGAGGAGGAAGCGGAGGAGTAGGAGGAGGAAGCGGAGGAGTAGGAGTAGGAGGAGGAGGAGGAGGAGGAGGAGGAGGAGGAGGAGGAGGAGGATTAGGCGGAGTAGGGACCCTGCTGCTATCGATCACGATCGCGGATGAGGACTTCTTACTGCTGCGGAAGGGTCCTCGACGACTACGCCTCCATCCCCAAATCGAAACCAAAATTGACGATTAACAGCACGCCTGCCAGACGTTCATGTTGAATAATTTCGCGCGGCTAACGAACATGATTCGTATTCTTCCCTTTCCAGCTCAAGGTATCTCCGAGGCAAGGATGCTTTTTGAAAAGGTCATGGGCTCCTGCGAGGCCGCAAGACGAACCTACAGGCCTCCGAGAAGGGTCAATCTGGCTCCAGAGATCAACCCAGGACGGTCCCACGACGGCCCAAGATCGCCCCGAAAGCGCACCACGACGCCCAGAGGCCCCCCCCACACCCAATCTGGCCCCGACAGTGCCCGAAGGGGCCCCTAAATTGCCCCAGGAGAGCCTGGAATGACTCCAAGAAAAACCATGATGGCCCCGCCCCATTCGAAACCTTTCGGGTTTGGCCCACCGATTGCATGATCCTGGTCGCGCGTGCCACTTGTATTGATACGTGCAGCGCATGATGTCGAAGAACGGCGCTCATGGGACATTGCAGATTCGCTCTGCGCCGTCCTCCTGCCCCGCCTCCTTTTCTTATTCCTCTCCTGCGCAATGCCATTTTCAACGGGTTCGTTGGTCTTGATGCGATCAGCTCGACTTCAACGGCTAGAAGTGCGATGGCAGGCATTCGTTCTTTCGATGCACTTGTCAAGCGATGGCAGTCATTCGTGCTTTCAGTGCACTTGGCAGCGCCTCGAGTATGATGTCATCTCAGAAGGTTCCCTCCTGGAAGGTTCTTGACTTGTGGGCCCCTAGGCACCCGACGGCATCAAGTCCGCCTGGCAGATACACTTCCTAAGCTCCTGACTGAAGGGTGCTGTGCGTTCCTGGCCTTCTCCGCCTGGCTCTCTCGCCATCGTCCCTCTCGTGTCGCCTTCCTGCCCAGGAGGGCGGGGGCTCGCACAGGTGCCACGACACGGCGCTGGTGAAGGCCGGCTGCGGGAGGGCACGCAAAGCCGGGGCCGACAGAAGAGCGGGCGATTGCTACAGGCAGCCAGTGCTAGATCGACTGCGGTGGTTCGGCTCCTCACACCGATAGCGGTATTGCCTGTGTGTGTGTGCGTTGTGCCACTGCGCCTGCTACATTACTATAGGAGGGAAGGCGATGACAGTAGTTACTGATGGGAACGGTGTTGCCGATGTCGAACATGGTGGGCTTGGCTCCCTTGGTCACGCGCAGGGGCGCGAAGGGAATCGCGTTGCGCGCTTCGCGGCCTGGGCAGGAGAGTTGCTCATCTCCAGGCGGGGCCTCGCGAGAGCGCGACGATGACGCGCCTTGCGCGGCACGGAGCGCTCTCCCGTCAGGTGGCCCAGGTCTCCGGAAATCTCCAGAGGCATCCCGAGAGGCCGGGAGACAGCCGAGCGCTTCCAAACATCTCCGATCCTCGACCCCCGATGCCCTCCCGCGCGAGGCGCGAAGTCGAGCGACCCAGGCCGCGGTGGCCGTGGCCTTGGCCCCTGGACGTCGCAGGGGACCCCGAGGGCTCGGGGTCCCCAATTGGAGACCTCGGGCCTGTCCTCCTGGGACGCGCGGACCAAGCGGCCGCTGGCGGACGCGACCCGTGCAGCACGGGCGCTCGTGGACAAAAAGAGGAGGAGCCCAGGGGTGGCCTTAATGTGCTTCCAGAGGCACTCAAGCGGGCCTCCCCTGGGGCCCAGGACACGCCCAGGACACGCCCAGGCCACGCCCAGGACACGCCCAGAACACGCCCAGGACACGCCCAGGACACGCCCAGGCCACGCCCAGGCCACGCCCAGGACACGCCCAGGACACGCCCCGGCGGGGTCCCGCCGGGCAGAGCTCGGGCCCGGGGCGCCCGGGCAGGCAGGGCAGGCCCCGGTCCTGCGGGGCCCCAGAGATGCGAGGCACTTATGGACGAGCCACAGCCTAAGGTGATTGCTGCCTCTTCGGGGCACGCCACTGCAACAGCGGTCGTGCTTCGGCGCGCTGGTGGCCAAACCATTGCGGGGCGTGCCGGCATGGCACACCAACTGGCGAGCCTGCATTGTTCTTGTCCGACGCTTTTCGACGACGGCGTCCAGGATTTTTGACGGTCCAGTTTTCGTGGGATGTTTGCAGTGGGAAGTCCTGTCGAGTTTCAGATCGGGTCTCGTCGTTTTCATGATGTCCCCGTAAGGCCAACCCGAGTGCCCCGAGCCCGAGTGTTACGTCTCCCCAGGGCCAGCGTCGCCCTGTGACGGCCACGAGGCCTGGTGAGGCCTCCCAGATTCCGCCAACGGCGACACGCGTCCGCAGTTTTTTGTCAATACGTTGGAGGTCTGGGAGGATCGGAGGTTCTCGGGCAATGTAGCTCGGGCCGCTTGCGGCCGTTCGGGACGATTCGGGCACCCCCAGGAACAGGCACAACTGCTGGAGAGCATTCGGGAAGCCCTCCTGGAACCGATGACGCCAGGAGACCTCGGCGTGGACGCTCGTCGTCGGCTGGCGGCGCCCGCAGAGGGGTGGCGCCAGGAGGCTGGGCTTCTAAGGGCGTGCGGCGAGGATTCCAAGAAGGCAGGGGGGCCTCTCAGAGGAAGAGGCGGAAGGAGGAGTGGGAGGAGGAGGCGGAGGAGGCGGGAGGAGGAGGAGGAGGAGGAGGAGGAGGAGGAGGAGGAGGAGGAGGAGGAGGAGGAGGCCCGCCACCCCTTGAAAGCCTCCTGGGCCCTCTGAGAAGGCCCCCTGCCCCCTGTGGAAAGCCCCCCCCCTCTCCGCCCGCTTCTAACAGGAGGAAGGCGCCCCCCCCCCCCTGAGTGCCGCTCCGTCGTGGGCGCGCCGCCTCCCGAGGTCGGCCTCTCCTCGCCCCGAGATCTGCCCCCCCCCCCCCCCCCCTCCGCTCCCGGGGCTTCGATGATCCTCGGGGGGCCCCTGCCAAGAGACGCCCCGCTGCGCTCCGCGGTGCCCCGGGGTTTCCTGGCCTTCGAGGGTCTTTTGCCGCGGAGAGCGCGGCGCGCCCACCCAGATGCCAAGAGACGCCCCGCTGCGCTCCGCGGTGCCCTGGGTTTCCTGGCTTTCGAGGGTCTTGCCGCGGAGAGCGCGGCGCGCCCACCCAGGAAACCATGGGCGTCCGGGGGGCTCCGGGTTGGGTGTCCTGTGGAGGGTTTCTTGTGGGCTGGGCTCCACCGTAGCCCAATGTGCGTTTACGCCGTTCCATTCCAATCGCACGCAGTCTGCGTCGGCACTCATATTGCGCTGCCTCCAGTCGCATGGAAGGGCTTCGGTGGGCAGGCAGTCACGTTGGCGCCAGCGCACGTTCTGAGGACCATCGAGGCTCCCTCTGCCCCCCCCCCCTCGATAGCGCGGCAGGTGCGGGTTGACGGCGTGGAGGCGGCTGGCGAGGAGGCGCCCCCTCTCGCGGCGGGGCGGGGTCTCCAGCAGCCGCGCCGAGAGGTCGGGCCGTTCGGCCCACGACGCTTCGTCTTCGTCGTTTCGTCGTCGTCGTCGTCGTCGTCGTCGTCGTCGTCGTCGTCGTCGTCGTCGTCGTCGTCGTCGTTGTCTTTATCTTCGTCGTCGTCGTCTTCGTCGTCGTCGTCGTCTTCGTCGTCATCGTCTTCGTCGTCGTCGTCGTCGCCATTTCCGATGATTTTGGGCGTCTCTGGGTGACCCGAGCTGAGCTGACTTTGGCCCGGCCCACCCCCCAGGCCTTTTCGCTCCAGCCGTCTTCGCCAAGCTTCGAGCCCCATGACCCTCACGCGTGTCGAGAGATGCAGTTTCAAGTCGGGATCGAGGGTTCTGGTTCCGGTGGCTCACGATCTTGCGTTCCCTGAGACGTCGGATCTCAGGCAGCGTAGCGAAGAAGTCATGGAGGACGTCTTCGCCGTTTTCTGTCTGCTGGAAGGAGCCGTGACCCAGTCTCCGGGACCGGGACCGTCAACCACATGGAGTGATGATTGTTCCCCTCGCCCCCTCAAGAAAATTGTCCCCCCCCCTGGGGTCGAGAGATCAGGGGGTCGCGCCCGGGAAACATCACAGCGTCGGAGCTCTGGCAGCCTGCTGCCCTTGTCGCTGCCCGCTCTCGCACAACTGTGGGGGGCGGCCTCGGCCCCGCGGCGCCGTGGCCAGAACGGCCCGGGGAGGAGCCGCGGGCCCAGGGGCGGGCGGAGTGTCGAGAGTCCTGAGGCGCCAGCGGCTCACGCAAGCACCGGCGGCGTGCGCGGGGGGGGGGCAGGGGAGAAGGCGAAGGCCCTCTCTCAGCAGGCGACGGGGCTTCTCAGAAGCGCCCCGGCCTTCTCACAGGCTTCGTGCCTCTTCGGGGAAGGCTTCGAGAGAACTTCTCAGGAGGCCAGGGGACCTCCGAGCCTCCGAGAAGGCCCGCCCCTTCTCGCTTCCCCCCCCCTCGCTCGCCTCCGACAAGCAATCGAGGATGTCTGACGTTGGCCATCCGCCGTCTCCCGCGCTCTCTCCAGCGGTCTCCAGGGCGGGCAGGGAGTGTCCGTGGTCGGGCGCGCGAGGCTCTGCCATTGGGGGCCCCGCGCAGCCGCACAGCGAGGGCACGACAAGTCGGTGCCCTGAAGAAGGAGCCCTTTTTCGTTGGGGAGGGGCTCCATGTGCCTTGATTGCTTCACAGTTTGCCTTGGGTTTTCCTCTGGTTTCCGAAGGGGAATCGGAGTTCAACTTCTGGAGAAAAGGGGCCTCGTTCCTTATTTAGGGTTCCTTAGGTCAGCGCCCCGACTGTGCAGGTCGCGCCCCCGCAGCCAGTCGGACTCCCGCAGCCTCGCTGGTCCAGCAGGTGGCCTGGAATTCTGACGCTTTCCCGCCCTCCTCCCCATCGACGGCAGGGATCGTGCAAGTGACGGGTCCTGAAGATGTTTCGCCGTGTTCGGGCTAGCGGGCTAGCGGGGCCCTCCTCGGTTGTGGGACCGACGAAGAACGACTCGAGATGGAACCCTCCTCGGTTGTGGGACCGACGAAGAACGACTCGAGATGGAACATCGGTCCCAGTGCGAACCTTCAGGCGCGTGGTTTGCATTCCGGGGTTTACATTTCAGGGTGATTAGGTGTCGCGAGGGTCGACATTTCAGGGTCCGTTTGGTCGGGGTCTACATTTATGCCCCGTTGCGTGAGGTCACATGTTGAGGCTCTCCTCTCGGGTCTACATTTGGGCCGCCGTGAGCGTTTCGCCGAAACCTCTCGCTTTCCAATATGATTCCTCTAGATAGCATCTGAGCAAGAACTTGTGTGTGTGTGTCATTTGACCCAGTCGCTCGGGGATGTTTAACCGTGTCTCTGCGGCGTGGAGAGTCCTCCACCCGACAGAGATACGGCTGGCCCGAGATATCCGATCGGGGTCGGTTCGGGGAGGCTGCGGGTACCCTGATGTTCTTCTTTTTTGTTGGATGTTCTTTTGTGCACCTTCGGGGAAGACACCCTCGAGTGATCTCCTGGCTTGGCGTGTTCTGGCCAGCGGAAGGTCTCCCGTTTCTGCCCCTCTCCTCGCGCACGCGCCCAACGTGTCCACTCGGCCCGGCCGCTCCGATTCGATGTCGATTCTGGCCGGCTCGATCTGAGTCTTGTTGGCTCCGCTCACGTCGGCGACTACAGAGGGTATGGTTGCGCAGGGGTGTGGTTGGGGGGGACGACACTGTCCTCGTCGGGCCTCCCCGGGGCGCGGGAGAACTCCATCGAGGCCCCCGTGCCGCCCCCCAGGGTGCCCCCCAGGACGTTCCCCGAGGTGCCGGTTGCAAACCACACTCTTTGGAGTCGCCGACCCTGGATCGCGCCCCGCCCGAGAGGTGCTGCACGCGAGCCGCGAGCTGTCCTTCGTCGCGGGCGACGGCGCGGTGTGCGACGCGCTGGAGGGAGCCCCGCCCTCGACCCGCTGGGCGACTCTTGCTGTTCAGCTCGCGACCCCACAGATTTTTCGACCCCGCCCCTGCTCCAAATCCCTTATGAATCGCCCCCCCCCCCCCCCCCCCTCAAAAACCAGACCCCCCTCCAGATGCTACCTAATCTTCCGGCCCCCGCGCCCTAATAAGCCGGACCCCCTCAGTTTCAAAAATGGCGCCTTAAAAAACGGAACCCGGGGGACGATCAACAAGGGATTTGGAGTACTGTTTTCTGGCCCCGGATTTACTCCTGGTGGCTGTCGAGGGGAAGAGCCGAGGTTGAACGGCCCGATCTGCTGAACAGCCGTACTGGTCGTTACGACATCGCGCCAGTGGCCGGGATTCTGAGGGCGTGCTGCTGCTGCTGCTGCTGCTGCTTTCTGGGCCTCCGGGAGCTTCCCGGGGGCCTCGGCACGGAGGCGCCCGGGGACCTGCCAGGGCGCCTCCTGGGACCTCGACCTCCCCAGCGAGGTGGGGAGGAGAATGGCACAGTCTCAGACTCTGCCATGCTCCTCCCCCAGTGAGGGTTGGGCTGGGCTGGAACGTGAGGCCCACAGGGTTCATTTCCATCCCTAATGCAGGATGACGATTAATAATGACCGGGGGTCGTGTTCACGCGGCGGCGCCGCGTGAACACGACCCCCGGTCATTATTAATCGTTCTCCTCCAGTCAGAAAATTGTGCAGAAATAGCAGAAACTATCTTTTTAATCGTTCCCCCCCATTTTTTTTACTCATCGTCATCCCGCATTATGGTTCGACTCGGCTCGATGTCGACGGGCTCGGAGTCCGATTCCATTCGGCTCCGGACTCCGAGGTGGACTCCGCTGTCTCCATGGAGAGGAGGCCCCGGTCGCCTGCCGGTCTCCGCCGGTGCGGCTCCCCCCCCGCCTTGGCGGCCGATTGCCGCCGCTCCGATGCATGTCGATCGCCGATCCGACGCACCGATGCGATCCTGGACCCGCCGGGGGGCCACTGCGAGGGTCATGCGTTTGTTCCTCCACGGACGTGCGGTGTGCAGGCCTCCACCGGCCGGGTGCGGGCAATGGCGTGGCCACCATCTGGAGACCCCGACCCCTTCCTCATGGAAAGTGGTTCGTCCCACATCCTCATCATCATCAGCATCATCATCAGCATCATCATCACCACCACCACCATCACCATTACCATCATCATCACCATCACCATCACCATCACCATCACCATCACCATCACCATCACCATCACCATCATCATCACCATCACCATCACCATCACCATCACCATCACCATCACCATCACCATCATCATCATCATCATCATCATCATCATCATCATCATCATCATCATCATCATCATCATCGTCGTCGTCGTCGTCGTCGTCGTCGTCGTCGTCGTCGTCGTCGTCATCACCCCTTCCTCATGGACAGTTGTTCGTTCCACATCTTTTCATAATTACGGCCGCTGCTGCGGCCGCAGCGGCGGTCTCGTCGGCCGCCGCGGCCGCTCCGCGTCGGCTCCTGCCGCGCGCCAGGTTCCGAAGGTGGGGGGAGTCGAGGGCAGCTTTCCTCGCGCCCCCCCCGGGTGACCTGGGCGTTGAGGACCCTGGAGGGCGCCCTCCTCCGCCCTCCTCCGCCTCCTCCTCCTCCTCCTCCTCCTCCTCCTCCGCCTCCTCCTCCTCCTCCTCCTCCTTCAACTTCGATGCCGCCAAGACGCTGAAAGAAGGACCACCTTCCGCTCCGGAGGGGCTCCGGTTTGCGGGCCGCTCCCGAGACCTGGGTCGGGGAGCCTCGTCGTGGTCGAGGCTCGCCATGGCCAGGAAAGCCCCTCCGTTACTTGTTCATTGTTCCTCATGGTTCGCACGATGTCTGTAGTCGAGCCCGATCGGTGTGTGTATATATATACACATGTATGTATGTATGTATGTATGTATGTATGTATGTATGTATGTATGTATGTATGTATGTATGTATGTATGTATGTATGTATGTATGTATGTATGTATGTATGTATGTATGTATGTATGTATGTATGTATGTATGTATGTATATATCTATGTAAAAAAGAGAGATGTATATTGTTCTTGTCCTACACCATGCGACAGAAGTCCCAATCCTGAGTCGTTTCTTGCCTGTCCCATGGGCATGGCGAGGGCCCCCGAGAGGCCGATCATTGAGACAACAACGGTAACTTCAGGAGGTCTTTATTTTGGGGACCGCCCATCCTGCTTCCCTCAGCGGGGCATGTGCACCGCCCCTCCTCCTCCTGCTCCTCTCTCCCTCTTTCTCCTCCCCCTTCTCCTCCTCTGCCTTCACCGTCGAGCACGCCCCCTGCGAAGCCGCGCGTCGCATTATCACCTCTGCCTCCGTCTCCTTCTCCTCCTCCTCCTCCTCCTCCTCCTCCTCCTCCGTCTCCGTAGCCATTTTGGCTCAAGGTTGAAACCTGCCCTGGGGCTTCAGCCTTGTCGCAGGCGACAGGGAGGCCCGAGCCTTCCGAGGCCAGGACGCCTCTCTCTTTCCCGTCGTGCGCCCCAGCACGCTCCCAGTTTTGGCTACAACGACGTGCTCTGAGGCGCCATGGGCCCTGCCGCCTGCGACCGCCCGCACCCTGCTCAGCATCGTCTCGATGGTGGTGATGACGTTGATACGGAGATTGCCTCCTCTGGTGGCCGCGATTCCTCTGTTGAGCCACGCCGCTCGGCCTCGAGGAGCGGTGGCAGCCGAGGTGCCCGTCGTGCTGCTCGCGCTCGGCCCTCCTCCCACGGCAACGCTGGGCCTGCTCCTGAGCCTCCTCGCCGTGCTCGCCGAGCTGGCCGTACTCGTGGCTCTGGCGGGGACGTCCCACCTTCTCCTGGTGTTGCTGCCTCGCATCGGGGCCCCGACCCTGCAGCACAGGGAGCTTCTCGGGGTGCTGCCTCCAGCCCTGGGGCGCAGGCTATGCCCTGCGAGGAGTGGGATGATGCCAAGCGGGCACAAGTGGCTGCAGACCTGGAGATGGCCGCTACCTTCCCGTCGCAGGAGATGCGCCCCGACCTGCACGCCACCCCGCAGGGCCCCGCTGCTGGGATCTTCGACCCATGGGCCGCGGCGGCGGGGGCTGGCGCTCCCTCGCGCGCTCAGGCTGCTGCTGGTGGTGCTGTTGACTGTGGTGATGAGGAAGAACAAGCCGCCTTCACTCGGGCCTTTTACCATGCCGACATCTCCGCGAGATTCCTGCAGCTGCGCAGCGAGTTCGACAACATTGTTACCACGGCCATCACCAACTCCGTCCAGCAGTCGAACGCCCCTATCTTGGCCACGCTCACCACACTGCAGAAGCAGCTCTCCTCGCAGCACACCTCCATCGATCAGCAGGTCATGTCATCGGTGCGCCCTCAGTTCGATGCTATGCAGCGACAGTTTCAAGAGCAGCATGATGCCCTCAGCCGTCGCGTCGATTACAACGAGCGGGACATCGAGGCCCACGCCGCTCAGCTGGCTGAGCTTCAGAAGCAGGTCGAAGAGCTTCGCCGCCAGAATGAGTTGGACCGACAGCTACCTTCGCGGCCTCCTGCCCCGCCTGGCTTCGACCGCGAGATCGATCCGACGCAGGTCATTGTGGTCTCGTCCAAGCTCGTCGGTTTGGCTGGCGTCCGTGAGGTGGTCAACTCCTTCATGGGTGAGCTCAACTTCTCTGAGGACGACTCGTACACGATCCCCTCCAAAAAGTTTGCCGTCTGCTTCTCTGGGCCGATCGGACTTGCCTCCCGCCGTGTGCAAAAGGCCCTTGCCAACCTCAAGTCGGACGGCGCCTGGCGGGTCTTCCAGTGCCCGGCTCAAGGTGCTGACCCAGCCCGTCTTCACTTCGGTCCTGACAAGTCGCCGAAACAAGTACGTGGCGAGATGCTCCTTCGTAAGGTCCGTTCTTCCCTCATGGAGCTTGACAATCAGAGGAAGTGGTTTGTCGATCGGGAGCGGAGCGTTCTCAAGTCTGACTACACCGACATCCTCCGTCTTGTCCCACGCCCAGGTGACGAACCTCCTGAGATCTCTTGGAACGACGTGGGGATCCGCGCCCTTGGCCTGGACCGTCGGGACCTTCAGGGAGCCATTCGAAACATCACCTCTGCGCCGACGGCCACCCAGTGGTGTCTTTAGCGCCATTACCAGTATGTTTGTGCTTCCAGTGGGGCAGGTCGGCGGAGAGATCACAGCCAGCCTCACATTCATGACCTGGAATGCACGTGCTCTTCTTCAATTTGGTGGGGCGAGGGCCTCGCCTAAGCTATCTTACCTAAGCAGATTACAGCCTGGGCGATCCATCTTGGCTCTCCAGGAAGTGCATGCGGATCGGTTTGAGTTGAACGACTTCGTGACAAGGCTTTCTTCCACGGCCATTGTCCACAGTAGCTTTTGTGAAGATGACGTTGGAGAGGTTGTCCGCGGCTCTGGGGGAGTTGCAGTCATTCTTCCTCCTTTCTCATCTACTTCGGTCAGTAGCTGTGCGGTGCCTCTGGTCAGAGGCAGGGTGCTTCGTGTTGATGTGGCACTTGGGCATACACAGCTGGTGATCTTCAATGTTCACAATCACGGCTTGACCAAGGGTGAGGTACAATCTGTCTGTGAGCAGATCGGTTGTGCTCTGCGTCGCGCTGCTGATGACCCACTCTCGTACTTCGTGGTTGTCTTGGGGGACCTCAACTACAGTTTCGATTCTTCTCTTATCTTTCACCGACCTACTGGTGTACAGCGACAGCAGACCCATGATCATAAGGTTCATGCTCCAATTTGGGCGGCTACACTTGGCAAGATGATGGAAGTTAACTCAGAAGCGGCTACCCACTTCTGCAAGTTCACCAATTCCATCAACATCATCGACCGCTTCTTCTGCTCTGCCACAGGCTGGATGATGTGTCAGCTCATGACCGAGGTCAACACGGTGGACACGCCAGAGCACCTGAGCTCCCAGGGCATCTCTGATCATGCTGCTCTTTCGATTCGGCTGCGACTTCGTGGTGCGCGTCCTGCTTCTGAGCGGCCCATTCCCAAGCACATCTTCACCTCTGTTGCCTTTCAGCGCCGACTCCGAGGAATGGTTGCTGATAGTGCTGAGGATTTGCTCCGATGGAGCCCATCTGTGGCCACAGAGCACTATAAGTACATGATGAAGGAGGCCGCCAGGGAGGCCCGCAACATCCTCTTTTTCTCGGCCCCTGACTTGCCTGGGACGCTGCAGCTGGTTGCTCGGGGGATAGCGCGAGCTGTGTGGCGTCAAGATGCTGCCCTCGCCCTCAAGCTCATCGAGACCTCCCAGCACGCCGCCGACGCTCTGACGGTCGACGGCCAGGTCGTCTCGCTGCGCCACGCCCCGTCCTTCGAGCAGTGGGCTGCTGGAGTACATCGGCTGGTCTACGAAAAAGAGCTTGCTGCTGCTGCTGCTGATCGGGCTCCCTCAGGCTCCTCCTCTGCTTGGCGGCCTAGTTCGGCCACGCTTCTGCGAGCTCTTGAGAGGAAGGCCTCCATATGGGCCCCGTTTTCGAAGCGCCTGATACTGTCCGCGGTCAACACCCCAGAGGGCCCCATCTCAGAGGTTAGGGAGCGCACTGCGGCCCTGGCGGCCTACTGGACCCCTGTCTTCTCCATGAAAGAGCCCCACCCTGTCATGACCCAGATGTACCTCGATAGGTTCCTCACCAAGGCCTCCGACATTGACCTGCACTGTCCTATGACCTCAATGTTTCGGAAGGTTCTCCGTCGTGCCCGTCACTCTGCGCCTGGTGTCGACGGGCTACCCTACGCGGCCTGGTTGGCGTGCGACTATGGCGCCCAGCACCTGGCCAGGATGTTCGGGTGGCTATGCCAAGGTCAGTCGTTGTTCGCCTCCGCCAGCGTCACCCTCCAGGCGTTTCTCCCCAAAGGTGTGGACGACTCTGATCAGCCGTCTGGGATTTGTTCTCGGTCTCCTGATAAGATACGGGTCCTGGGGCTGCGAAACACCGACGTTAAGATCCTGAGCTCGGTCATGAATCGGGTCCTCGAGCCTGTCGTCCAAGCCGTGGCGCCTGCTTCCCAGCGAGGATTCATCAGAGGACGGAATTTCTGCCATAACGTGCTTGAGCTTGATGTCCATGCTCGGCTTGCTTCTCAACATCCCCTTGCTCAGCGTCGCTCCCCTGTCCTCGTCGGGTTCGACTACGGGCAGGCCTTTCCGAGCTTGTCGCAGGCCTTCTTGCTACAACTGTTGGGCTCTCTTGGGCTCCCCGTCGAGGTCCTTGCTTTCGTGGGATGGATGTATTTGGCAGTGGAAGGTGTGGTCCTTGATGGGGGACACTACGCGACCATCTTCTGGATCCGCTCGGGCATCATCCAGGGCTGTGGTCTCTCGGGGTCTTTATATGCTCTCGCCTCCTCTCCCATGCTGGCCGACCTCGAGCGGAGCATCGAGCATCGTCGACTGGGGATATGCCGTGCTTGTGCCGATGATCTAGGCGCTGTCCTGTATGAGCTGGCATCTCTGCGTATCCTGGTGCGGGTCCTTGGTGTCATGGAAAAGATTGCGGGCCTCAAGATTAAGATCAGCAAGTGCACCCTGGTCCCTCTCGTAGGCGGCATGACCGAAACCCTGAAAACTATGACCCAAGCCCAGCTCGCCTCGATCGCGGGTGCCTGGTCAGGCTTTGCTGTTGAGGGTTGGTTACTTTATCTTGGGATGATTTTGGGCCCTGATTCGACGGTCGACATGAACTGGAGGGGCCCGCTCATGAAGGCACGATCTCGCTCTCGGATGTTGGGACGTGGGGTTGCGTCGGTCTGTACTAACTGTATCTTATACCGCACGCGGGTTTATCCTTGTTTGGCTTATGTTGCACAATTCCTCCCTATGCCCGAATGGTTCCTGCCCATTGAGCGTGGTGCTATCGCCCAAGTTCTTCGTGCTCCCCTCGGCCTCTTTTCGAACGAATCGGTCCTGGAGCTCCCGGCCTGGGGTGGTCCTCAGATCCCATCGTGGGCTGCCCATGCTACTGCTGCTCACCTGCGTGCTGCTATTCACACCTTCCAGGGCTATGAGGAATACCTGCGGCTGCTGCGGCAAACGGCTTTGCTTTGGCACAGAGAGGTCGTGGAGGGGAAGTTTGACGATATCCCTTTGGTTTCTATGGATCGCTCTCGTGTTTATCCAGCTTTCTGGAAATCCCCTGCGTTTGTCGAACACCTTGAGCTGGTCCACGTGAGGTCTCAGGAGCCCCTACTTGTCGCTGCTCGCTCGGCTATCCGTGAGGAAGCTGAGGTTACGACACGAAGACCCAAGCTACAACGTGCGGCTGCTCGCTCACTGGGTCAGAATATGTGTATGCACAAACCTCTGCACGCTATGCTGATTCGCCACTTAACCCCGCTCTTCACGGCTTACCACCCCTTCCTCAACCAGATTCACTGGCCCGCTATTCAGGAGCTCCTGGCGTTGGTCCCGCAAAGCTGGGCTATGGCGGCCTTGCGGACTTGGGGGCATGGATGGCTGACGTCCTATAGGATTATCCACCCACGGGGTAAACTTCGGTGCCGTTTCGGATGCCCTAGCCCAGATCGGCAGCAGCATTATCTCCGCTGCCCTAAATTGTACCAGGCTGTCAGCAACGGACTACAACGTGCCCTGCCTCGCCCCCTGGCTCAGCGTCTTGGCCTTACCCACCCCCACCCTGACCACTTCGAGGCTCTCTATGTCTATTACCAGGTCTTCAACCATGCTCGGCAGGGTGCGCTTGTGTCGACTCCTCGTCGGCTACGCGGTTATGTTGAGGCCGCCGTCCGCACCTCTCGTCTGGCCAGACCTTCGGGCAAGTTGAAACGGTGGGAACCTCCTCCCGTTGCCCAGGCGACCCGCCGCAGGCAGCCTCAGTGGGATGTGCTCACTTCCTCGTCCACCTCCAGTGTGAGCTCCGACGCCGTGGCCCCTATCCCAGGCCTGGTCCCACCCAGTCCGTCTGACGACGAGGTGTTGCATAGTCCTTCGGTGCGCGGTGGTGCTCTGTCGGGTTCTTCCACGGGCTCAGATGAAGACGGCCAACCTGCTCTCCAGCCAGAGTGCCCTGTGCCCGTCTCTGCTGGCGCTTTGGCTCAGTGCGAAGCCCTGCCTTCAGGACAGGGCGTGAACGTGCGGGCGCCCGTTACTGCGGCAACCTCGCCGCAGCCTGCGGCATCCATGTTCTCGTGGCCGCTGACCGCCACCGCGGCGCTCTCCGCGGTCCATGCAGCGGCACTGACTGTCCCAACCACATGTGAGGTGGATGGGGCTCGGCTCGAGCGTGAATATCGAGCGGCTATCAAGCGTGTCGACCGCCTCCGTGCTGGTGGACTTCCTGTTCGAGAGGACCCTGCCCTTCCTGAACAGCTGTTGTGCCCTAACGCTGCCACCCCTCCGACGTCGACGCCGTCACCTGGAACTCCTGTTCTGAATCTTGCTGGCCATCCACACTCTGCCTCTCCAGAGCATGCACCACCAGCTGTCCTTGCCGAAGGTATTGCTTCAAGGGCTACGCGCTGGGTCTTGCGCCTGGATGACCCCGAGAGTGGCCGTGCTGACTGGTGGCTGTGGTGCATCCCGTACGTGCGCGCCAAGTTAGATGCGTTGGACTGGGTGGATTCTTCTGGTTGGAGTGGCACACTCGACGAACTTGCTCGTCATATCTGCTCGATTGCCTGGGGCACTTCTCGTGAGGGGCGCCTCAACTTTGTTGCTTACCTTCGGTGGCTGAATGAGCCTCGCCACGCCTTGACTCGGCACGAGCGATGGGAGGAGGCGGCCGATCGACATTACCAGGCACTTCGTGAGATTCGCAGAGAGATGAGGCAATACATGGGACGGGCTGCGCCACAACGTGTACGCGACCTTCTTGTGGACAGCGATGGAGTCGAGGTCCTGCCCACCGTTACTGCCAACGGAGCGGTCCGCTACCTTTCTCTACTGGTCTCAACAATGGAATCTGAAGATGGTGATGACGCCGATGGAGATGGGGACGTCGACCCTGCCTCTTTCCTTCTCCAGGTTTCTGCTGCAGGGTGCTCCTCGAGCCCTGCGGCCACTGGCGTTAGTTCGCGGAGGTCGACCGCCTCTGATGGAAATAACGGCTCTGGAGTAAGTTGCGAGCCTCTGTCTCGAGTTCGGAGGTCGACCGCCTCTGATGTAAATAAGGGCTCAGGAGTAAGTTGTGAGATCACGTCTCTTGCTGGCGTCAGTACGCAAAATCCTGGGGGTGGGTGCTCCTTGAGCCCGCCTGCCCAGGTTCCCCGAGTATATTGCGAGCCTGAAGTCTCTACTGGCTTAAATTGTGAGTATGGAGATGCGAGCGGACGATCGTCTGACGCTGATCGGGTGAGTTCGTGTGGGAGAATTGCGCCGTCTGGGACAGTTGGGTGGACGTCATCGGTTGAGCCCTCTCGGCTGCTGTCGTGCTCGAGGTCGATGTCGCTGTCTACCCCAAGGACGCAGGCTGAGCTCGGCCAGCTGCGCTTTCCCCATGCTTCCCCACCCTTCCGCTTCTGCCCGCGCCCTCCCATCCCGCTTCGTCCCAGTTCCCCTGTGCATGGCTGGCCGCCAGCTCCAGATTCGCCCATAATCCCTCATGGCGCTGTTTCTCTGGGCCTTTTCTATCCCTGTCCGTCCCTCGTGAGCTCTGCTCGTGCTTCTGCTTGCGCCTCCCCTGCTCCTCTCTCGAGCTGTCATCGCTTCATGCCTCCCGCTACGAATCAAATAGCCCCGATTGAAATAATCCGGCCGCCGTGCACACCTACGGCCGCGCCGACTTCGAGGGCAGCTGGAGGTGCGCCCACGCCCACCCGAGGCGCCGCCCCCGCGCCTGGCCGCGTCGGCTAGTGGGACGCAGACCCCCCTCTGTACGCTCGTCTCCTCCTCCTCCGTCTCCTCCTCCCCCTCCTCCTCCTCCTCCTCCTCCTCCTCTTCCTCCTCCTCCTCCTCCTCCGCCTCCTCCTCCTCCTCCTCCTCCTCCTCCTCCTGCCTTGGAGGTTTCGGGACCTCGAGCCCTCGAGCAGCCGAGGCCGTGGACTACCTGCGGGAGGGCGACGAGGCGATCCTCCGGGTGGAGTCGCCCGAGGCCTGCGCCGGGGGCCTCCTGGGGCTGCCGGACGACTTGAGGCCCGCTGGCGCGACCGAGAGGAGGAGGAGGAGGAGGAGGAGGAGGAGGAGGAGGAGGAGGAGGAGGAGGAGGAGGAGGAGGAGGAGGAGGAGGAGAGGAGCAGGCGGAGGAGGAGGAGGAGGAGGAGGAGGAGGGAGGAGACAGAGCAGGAGGAGGAGGAGGAGGAGGAGGAGGAGGAGGAGGAGAAGCAGGAGGAGGAGAGGAGGGAGGGAGGGGACTGCCTTGCCGACGCCTGCAGGTCTAATACTTTGTGCTTGCGAGGGCATCCAAACTTTTTCCGCACCTTTTTCGCTCCGCCTCTTCCCGCTCAGTCTGCCAAGGACATTCTTCTGTGTGTCTGATATTTTCGCATTTTCTCAAGTCTGCTGTTTTTCCGTCATACGAACTTACGGTCCCCGCTGACCCAGTATGCTGAACGCCAAGGGAGGAGGATGTGAAGGAGGATGGGGAGGACTTGAGGATCGAGGAGGGGATGGATAATGGAGAATCGAAGAGGAGGACGAGGAGGAGGAGGAGGTGGAGGAGTAGGATCGAGGAAAAGGGCCGAGTAGTAGGGACGAGAAGGATCGAGGATTCCCATAATCAAGACGAGACGTTCCAGAATAATGTCTGGCACTCCAATATTTTTGAGCGCCGTGAAATGGCAATGGCAGTCGTCCATCGCATCGAGCTTCTCGTTTGTTGCGCAGGTGGGGCTCATGAGTTCGCTGGCTGGCTGGGCTCAGGGCTGAAGGGCTCAAGCGTGGAAAAGGGGGTGTTTTTCGTTAGTGGCTGGAGGAGCCTCTGGGCATGACAGCAGCCGCTTCCCTGAAGGTCTCACGCGTGGCGTTCTGTAGCAGATGCGCTTGTGGGTACAGGCAGCACGGCCATCTGACCGCGTATGGTATGTTAGATGTGGTCCACCGACCCCGAGATAATGGATGAAGGAGGGCAGCCAAGCTGGCAGCCCATGGCGAATCGTTTGACCGCCCACACGTTGGAGTTCCGTTTGATGTTTTCGAGTCTTCATACATATCCAGGGGTGAGAGCCAGCCAGTACATGTTCTGGGAGGTGCCATCGGTCTCGTGCTGCAGGCCACTGGGGGTCAATTATATGTCATGGAACAACTTACCCTAAGCAGGGTTTGTCGGAGGGATTGGCCAGAGGGTGGGCTAGACGACTGGCAGGATAAATCTTGGGCAGGTGGCGCACATTGGAGGCTGCAGCCTCCAACAGTGTTCAGCATTCTCACTGCGGCGTGCGCTGCAAAGTGATCTGCTGCACACCGGCCAGCGCGGCCTTGCCACTGCCAGCGACCTGCCACAAAAGGGCGTCGGAGCCATTTCGATCCGATTCGATTCGATATCCGTTCCAGCCGACTTAGCAATCCGATCCGACCCCGATACTCTGGCGACCCGATGCGGCCCGATGTCTGCATGGCTCTGTGGTGCACTCTGGCGCGGCTGAGCCGATTTGATTTGGACTCTGCCTGCGCCTACGCAGCCCGACCCCACGCACATGTCGATTCGACCCGAATGGCCGATTTGATGCTGACTGATCCTGGTGTGCTGAAGGTGGGGCGGGTGCTGAAATGGGAGCGCCACTCCCAGCGGGAGGAATGCGGTACTCCCTGCAGGAGGCGATGCAGTGCTCCCTGCGGGGCACGACGCGATGCTCCCCCGCTTCGGGTGGCTTGTGTGTTGGTGCGCCCGAGAGCTGGGTGCCCCCGAACCAGTCGGGAGGCGGAGTGGGGCAGGCACGCCCGGACCTCCCACACGGAGCCGCAGCAAACGTGCTCCAGGGCCCCCCACCGCATCGCCGTCGCAACGCCGATGCGTCGGCGACGCGATGCGAGCTGGAGCCGCAGGAAGGCCAGCCGAGCATCCCGCTGCGCGCTCCTGGAGATGCCCCCGGGGGGGCACGGTGGGGCCCCCCTCCCAGGAGCTCGGAGGGCTGGCAGCTTCCGCCCCCCCCCCCCCCCGGCCTCCCCCGGGAGGCTCTCGACGAGGCCTCCGGGGGGGCCCGAGCGCAGGCCACCTCGGCGCCGCTGCACCGTCGGCGTGCGCGCGGTGTGGTCCGAGCTGGGGGGCCCCACTCGCTCGGGCCCCGCCTGCTGGGGAGGCCAGCGGCGCGCGGCCGCCACGCACAGACGCGCGGGCGCCCGCAGAGGCAGCCCATCATGATCCGGATGGCGATGCTCAGCGTGGAGAAGGCGGCGGGCCTGGAGACCTCCCCACCCCCATCGTCTGCCCCCTCCCAGTTCCCTCCCTCGCCCGATCCCCCCCTGCATCCCCTCATATCCCTCGCTGCGTCCCCCCCCCCCTTCTTCCGCCCCCAGACCTCTCCCCCTTCCCCGCCCACCTCATTCCCGACCCTCGGTTCCCCTCCTCCTCCTCTTTGCAACCGCGCTGACCCCAGAGATCCCATGTCGTGATTTTCGTCAATACAGTCCCGACCCTTTCCCCATGGCCGGGTTTTCATCCTGAGTCATTTTTTGAAGGTCCAGGGGCCTGGTGAGGGCCTCTAGAGGCCGAAAATGACAAAAAAACAGCGCTTACATTTTTTTCGATGCGTTGGATCTCTGGGACCCGAGCCCCTCGGCCCACCCTGGCGGGGTTTGCGGGGGACGCGAGCATCCTTGGCCGGTGATCCGCGGGCGCGCTGGGCACGTCTTGAAAACGCGCCACTCGCCAGCGGTGCGGGGCGTGCTCGCGAGGGCGCCCTCCGATGGCGTCGGCTGCCCTTCCGCGTCGCCCGAGGCGTCGTGCCGACGCGCCGCAGGGACCATCGCTCGAGCATTAGATCGACTAAAAATTTGAGTCGCCCCAGATTTGACCTCTTCGTCTCGCCCACCGAAGAGCACCCAGAACTTTCGTAGATCTGCGAGCAATCTACATGCATTGTTTTTAGATTCGGGGAGCATGTCAATGTTGGGTACATCAGTTCTGTAGTCGATCTCCAGCTCGACTCTCGGAGCCGCGCGCCGTTGGCGCTGGCGGTTGCTCTCTGGCCTCTCGTTGGTGGGCGGGGCCCGGCTCGGCGTGGCCGCCGAGGCGCCGTCGTCGCGCCCCGGGCGGACTCGCCTCGGCCTGGCCAGCGCGCGGCCTGGTTAGGTGGTCGCGCAGAGCAACGCAGTGCTCGCCATGGGAGGGACGGTTCCGGAGGGAAACGGGTGCCGAGCTTTGTCGCCGTTTTTGGGCTTCCCGGGGCCCTCAACGGGCCCCGGGAGTGTCAGAAAACAATTCAGGATGAAGAGCTGGCCCCGGGGGAGGTTTCTGGGGTCCAGAGCCCGTTCCCTCAGGACCCGTTAACGCCCCATGCTAACGGCAGCGCGACGCACTGCGCAGCTTCCAAGTGTTCCAGGCTGAGCCTTTTGCGGGGCGGCGGGCTGTCGAGCGCGCGCGGTGGCGCGCGCGCGCGCGCCCGTTCCCCTGTACGTGGCAAGGGCATGAATTCTCTTCCCAGGGCCCTCGCCGCGGGCGGGACGTCCTCGACCGGGCAGCGGGGCGCGCTTGGCCCGTGTGGCAGCGAGGTGCTGGACGCAGAGGTGAGCGGCAGCGGCCGCGCGGACTCGTCGAGATCGATCGCGGCCGCGTGGCGCACGCCGGCCTCGGGCCTCTGCCAGACGGCAGGGTCGGCGCCCGCCGCGGCGCTTGCTCGGACGCGCTGCAGGCCTCCGTGGCGACTGCGCCGGTGCTGCGCAGGCGGGGGACGGGAGGGCGATCTCGATGCAGCGGGCAACCTGGCGGCGAGGTGCAGGTCTTCGACCATCCCGAGGTGGCTGCCGCGGACCTCGACGGGCTGATCGTCCAAGGGCACGCGGGGACCACTGGGGCAGAGGGCATGCTGCGGTAGGAGGCGCGGGAGCCGCGCTTCGGCATCCTGCGGCCTTGGCGTGACCTGCTGGAGCCTGACGCGACTCCTTGGAAGAACCGGAGTTTGTCGATTCGGGCCACGCCCACGCCCTGCTGAGCAGCGCAATTCGGTCACTGCACGGCCGCAGCGCTCCGAGCCATCTGGACGAGCTTACGGGCGGGCTGCGGCGGCTTGGCTGGCTTCGTTCTCGCTGCGGCGAGACACTGCGGGCGTCTCGGACCACAGACTGAACCCCTCGTGCGGACGGCGTCAACGAAAATCAGCCCGACCTTTTGGAGGCCGCGAAAGAGATGACAAATGACCTGAGCGACGTCGAGAATCACGTGAGAGGCCCTGGTGTGAGGCGTGCAGTTCGAGGTCGGGCCCGATGCCCACGACCAGCGCAGTATGGCCGTCATCGGGCACGGGCTGGCCAGAAAGCACACCGTCTCGCCAGATTACGCTGTGGTCAGGACGTGTCAGGATACCAGTCCTGGGGCATCTGCCCGCGGTCCGTGCGTGTGCGCGCAGGTGTGCTTGGTGGAGACGGTGCTGCTGGCTTGCTCACTTCGGGCGCCCCCTTGCGTGCCGCTGCGCGGCCCCTCCGCGCCGCGCGCGCCCCGCGGAACCCCGCAGCCGCTCGGGGCCTGGCGGCGCCGCAGGCAGGCTGCCTGCACACTGCGGCTGCTGGCGCGTTGGCCTTCGTATACCACGCGCGTCGCCCGTGACCGCGCTGACGCGGGAGGGGGGGCGTTTTCGGCCCTCGCGTGGCGGACGCGCCTTTTGCCTCGCCCCAGCCTCGTCCCAGCGCCGCAGGCGGGCACGCCGGGCAGCCTCACTGGCCCAGAGAGTCGACGGGCAGCTCTGGCTCGCGTCGGGCCCGCAGCTGCGGGCTCTCCACACCCGTGACTCGCCGCTCGCGGCTGCTTGTCACGGCTGCTTGTCGCGGTTCTCCACCGACCTCCTGGGCTGTTCCTTTGATCCAGCTGCCGGCGGCCAGTCCCACCACCAGCGCAGCAGTCTTGTGCGGCGACGCTTCGAGCACCAAGCAGAAGGTCGTCACATGCGGGACGTCTAGCTTCTATCCGTTGGGTGGCTCTGACGCGGGCTGTCTAGTTGTTTCAATTCCAGGGTTGTTTATTCATTTCGGCACTCGGCCTGCGCGTCGCGCGCTCGCTCGTCTCTTTTCCATCCTCCTCAGGCCTTCGTCCTCACACATGGCTCACCCGTCGTCGCACCACTGGATGCTTCGGCAGGGCGTTTTCCTTAAGAAAGCCTTACGCTTTACGTGTGCTCCTGGGCGGTGAAATTTCCAAGAAGTGCCGCGCGGATGGATGGTGAATGATGTTTAAAGCGAGGGTCAAATTTGATTATCCCGCACGTTGCATGTTCAGCTCTATGGGATGGTAGTGCTTCAACCGATGGAGGGCAGCTGGTCTCTAAATTCTAGCTCTCGCTGGGAATTCGTTTCAAATTTGTCAGCTGCTGCACAGATGGAGGGCGGATCTTTCTCAAATGCTCCCGAAGTTCCGACATTGCAGCGGCTACATGTGTGCAGGTCCCTTCATTTACACCTTCGTTGTTTTGTCTTGTCTCTCCCTCTCTCGCTCTCGCTCTTTCGCGTGCTCCTGACACGGCATGGTCATACGGGCTCACCGGTGTGAACAAACATCTATGCAGATGTAGGGATGCACCTGTTCAACATCGTTCGCCCGCTTTCTGCGCAGCGCTCACTTTTCCCGAGGCCTCGACCAGCTGCGCAAATGTTGGGCGATCTTCTCTCAAGCCCATTGTGTTGTAACGCTGCGCTGCCAGATCCTGGTCGGCTTGTACGCATGTCAGAATACATAGAGCCCGTCAGACCGCGCAGGTCCATGGACCCCATCATCCGCTCTCCCCCCAGTCCTCGTCCGTCTTCTCCTCATCCTCCTCGGCCATTGCTCCTCCCCTGACCTCCTCTACATCCACCTCCTATGCCGTGTTCCCCTCTCCCCTCCCTCACGCCACTTTCCCTTTTCCTCCTCCCTCGTCCCACCGATCCGCCTCCATGATGACCCTGTTGTCTCAGTGTGCATCGTATGACCAAAGGCAGCCCTTCATTTCCAACCCGGGGCGCGGACCAGTCATAACAGCGTTCCAGTCACTTGGGTTCTTCGCAGACATCGCAGGAAACAACCGCAGCGCCGCATGCCACGCCTGCCTCGTCGTGGGACTGGCTGGGCGTCTGAGTATAAATCAGCACAAGGGTGGTGGTGGGGTGGAGAGGTGTCGAATCCCTGCCTGGCCACGGCCAAGCGGCCCAACGTGATTATGTGGTTATCGATGTGTTTGTTCGTCTGAGCACCTGCCATCGTCAGCGGAGTGAAGCGATTTAGGTACCACCCTTCGAGAGTACGTCCCGTTTGTCTTTGGGTATTGAACGGCCAGCCCGCGATGTCATCGCAATGGTTACAACCGTCGGATTGTAGCGCAGAGGTTTGCTCCATTGACTCCAGCGGACTGGGTGGTGTCATTGTGTGACTTATGTGTAGACTGCTTCAGTGCTGCTCGACATCGCCACGCAGTGTTCCGTCGAGGCTGGGCCGGAGGGGGGCTTGGCACATACGGAACCCAGCTCGGTCGTGAGTGACATGGCGCCCTTCCTGCCAGCAGCGCCAGCCTGAGCCATGAGTGGCGCAATCGGCGGCGCAGCGGCGAGGGTGATAGGAGATGCGGGGCGAGGTGGACAAGGTCGGCGGCGAGCCAGGGCGGAAGTGTCAAGCAGGCGCTCGCGTCATATTTGACGTTCTCCCCCTCCTTCCCCCATCCCTTCCCCGGCCCCAAAAATCAACGAATCGACACCGACTGTGTAATCACTTCCTATGGTTTCTTCGGGGGGCCATTATGTTTGGAAGGACCGATAACCATACCGTGGCAAGGCGCTGGACAAGATGATGCCAGCGCTGCAGCGGGAGCACGATTCCGAACGAGCGGGAGCGCAGAAATGGGGCCAGCGCTGCAGCGGGAGCACGATTCGGAACGAGCGGTGGCACGAACATTAAGCCATCGAGAGCAGCATTTTGAAACAAACATCCAAGCGAAAACTCGTTTCCCGAGAATCCTGTGTAAAAAGCCAGTACGCAGAGGGGGGCCGGCCATTCCCCAGACGTCACCAGGGGAGAGAGGAGAGTAGTATTCAAATTGTGCAATTGTTAATGAGAAATCCTTTCCAGAAGGCGGCGGGTCTTCTCAGAAGCCCTCGCGCCTTCTGAAAGGTGTTCTGCGTCTTCGGGTCAGGTTTAGAACACTTCTCAGAAGGCCGGGGGACTTCCGAGCCTTCTGAGAGGGCCCGCCCCTTCTCGCTTCCCCCCCTCGCTCGCCGCCGAGCAGTTTGTTGCTGTGGTTCCGTTCGTGCCCCGCAGAGGCAGCGAGATGTCCCCCCCCCGCGCAGGTCTGCCCAGGGCCCGTCCGCCTCTCCCAGAAGTGCTTACTGACGTGACTCCGAACATTGAGTTTGCGCACTGTGGATGCGCGAGCTATGTGGCGGAAGCTCTGCGGTGCAGTCTATGCTGTGCAACACCGTCGAGGGTCGAAGGAGTTGTCATCTCTTCCGCGGCGGAAGGCGGCGGAGGGGCGGCGGAAGCTGGCGGAAGTAAACGATGCGCCCCCAAGAGACGACAACATGTTTGGGTTCAGGCTTTACGGGACCCGCCATCTGGTGCGTAAGGTGTGTGGTGGATTTCGGACGGTACAAGCTGTAGCGCGCAGCCTCTGTGTGGTTCAGCGCATGTGGTGCAAACTGCGTCGTGGAAGCTAGTTGGTGCAAGCTACGTGGTGCAACCAGCGCACGCGCCGCCCACGGGCGGCCACCATGCGAAACTCTGGAGTGCCAGCGATCGTCCACAAGGCGCCCTCGGGCGGCCACCACGGCACAGCCCCGAAGACCGTGCTGAGACTTCGGATGGTAAGTGCTAGCCTTGAAGTGCAGGCGGGGGGTTTGCGCCAGGGGAGGGCGAGACGAGAGGTGGCGCGCGCATCCGCGCCATCGATTGAGACGGCCGCAGAGCCACCTCGTGGCAAGACCGAGGTCCCGCCTGAGCGTGGGCAGGCACGGTAAAGGAGGAGTGGGTGAAAGAAGACGACAGGATATGGCCGTTGGGGGATGAGGGCGATTAGCAGGAAGAGGAAAGAGAAGAGGAGGATGAAGAATGAGGAGGAGGAGGAGGAGGACCAGTGTAAACCCAATAGTCACCAACGATGTTGGAATAAACCCTCCCTCCAAGCTCCCTTTTCATAGGCCCCTACAACGGCTCATTTGCATTGCAGGAACTGCCCCCTTTGGAAGGCAACCGTTTGAAGACCCTGAAGCATGCGAAAACATTGTTCTCGGGATTCCAACGCCACGGATCGACCTGACTGTTGCGTTTTGGCAATCCTGAGTCGTGCCAGAACGCCATTCTTGGGACTTCAACACAGCGAATCAAAACAACTGTTGCACCCACATAATCTTGAATCCCGTCAAGATGATGAGAATCCGCGAAACGCATGCAACTGTTTAAAACGAATGTGCGCCGCGTTGAAGCGAGAGCTACAGTTTGGAAAGGAACCGCCCTTAATCTGTGAAGCCCTTGGAACTGTTCAGAACGAATGTGCGCCGCGCTCAGGCGAGGGCCAAATTTTGAAAACCACCATCCCTCCATCCGTGAAGCTCTTGCAAATTGTTTTAGCGGGTATACGCTGCGCTGAGGCGAGAGCCACGTTTTGAAACCGACCTGCTTTCAATCCGTGCAACTCTTGCAACTTGTGAAGACGAGTAGTCGCCGCACTAAAGCGAGAGCCACATTTTGGAAACCACACAACCTAAATCCGCGAAGCTCTTGCCATTCTTTGGAAAACGAATGTGCGCCGCGCAAAGGCGAGAGCCACATTTTGAAAACAACCCGCCGGCAATCCGTGAAGCTCTTGCATTTGTTTCAAACGAACGTGCGCGGCGCTAGGGCGAGAGCCACGTTTTGAAAACGACACGCCCTCAATCCGTGAAACGCTTGGAAATGTTCAGAACGAATGTGCGCCGCGCTCAGGCGAGAGCCACATTTTGAAAACGACCCGCCCTCAATCTGCGAAACTGTTGCCAACTTCTAAGCTTCAAAATCATAAATAGTGAGGAAGTCTCCGGCGAAACGCCCAGTTCGCCCTAAAAACTGGCCTCGGGGTGCGACATGGAAGAGTTATTTATAAGGAAAAGGAGTGGAGGACAACGACGAGGAGGGCGAGGAGACAGGGGGGAGTGAGTGGACGTGGAACGGACTGCCGCTGTGAAAAAGGTCAAGGAGAAGTGGGACCTCAACGGCCCCGAGCGCATAGAGAGGGGCAGGGTCCGGAAGGAGCCGGCTTGCAAGCGGATGTCGCCGCTGATACAGCAATGCAATGTCGTATTAATGCACGCTGTGGTTGCATATGGTTGCCAGTGCCAGCAGAGCACCTCTGTTTGTGTTTGTTGCTAGGGCCATGGTCGTTGTGGCCCCCGTCGCTGTGGTTGTCGGTCGACGTCCCTGCTCAGCTTGCTGCTGCTTCTGCTGGTGCGATGCCCCCTCCTTGCTTCCGCATGCTTCCTCCTCTTCGGCCTTCTGCGTTCCTCCTCGCTGCTCTCCTGGTCCTCGTCCTCCTACCCTCGGCCACGCGCAGAGGGGGGCAGGGGGAGGGGGGAAGGCTTCGTAGAAACACCCCTGCTTCTTAGAACGCGCGGTCCTGTACACTAGATGTAGGGAATTGATATAGAAGTAAGGCCAGCGTCTTCTAAGAAGTGGCCTCCTTCGATGAAGCCTTCCCCCCTCCCCCTCCCCCCTCTCTGCGCCGCGTCCCCGTCGCCGCGATGCCTCGACACAGGTGGAGGCCCGCAGCGAGGAGCCCACGCAGCTTCCGGCGATCCCACACCGCAGCTCGCGCACGGCGCTGCGCCCCAGGCCTGCCGAGGCTCCTGCCGCGCGCCCGACGAGCCACGCCGCGCCGCGCCCGCTCACCGTGGCCCGGCGGCCAGCGGCGACGCCCCCCCCCCTGCCAGCCGGGCTTCGCGCGCGGCTACCGCGAGGGCCCGCGCGCACGGCGGCCTGTCCCCAGGGCTTCGACGGTGTGCTTCGTGTTGCCCGCGGCCCCCAGTCCATGGCGTACCTTGTCCTGTGCAAGTTCTTCGGCACCGCCTGTACTCGGAGCCCTCCAGCCGCCTGAGGCCCTGCCCGCCCGCGCCCTGTCTCCCCAATTAGGGCTACGCGCGTCCCGTGATTTAGCTCTTGACCGGAAGGGGCCCGCTCCCGACCCGCAGACCAAACAAGTTGCCCGCGGCCCCGGCGGCGTTGGCCACTTCCCCCTGGGGGGTGGCAGCTCTTCAGGCGGCCGCCCCCTTTTTTTTTTTTTCTCTCGAATGCTGGGCGTGGAAGAACGTAACGACGCTGGCGGTCGCTAAACGTAGGCGAAGTTTCGCGATCGACGCTACATGGAAGGATGATGCTTCAAGGGCCGACTACTAGTAAGCACGTGCACTAAATAACCGTAGATGCATGTTCATGGCACAGGGCCTCCTTCTGACGGCCCCCGGGGGGTCTCCGGCGCGCCCTCCCTTGGTGTCGAGGAGGCAGCGCCCAGACCACCGAAGGTGTCGGTCCTTCGGACGTGTGGCTCCTCGTGCGCGGCGACCTGTCGGTCGCTGCCCTCCCCGGGGCCTCCGCGCCCACGCCCGGGCCGCCGCACGACCCGGAGCATGCGGAGCACGAGGCGTCGCGCGCGCAGCCCGCCCGGGCGTCGGCCGCGGCGCGCTCGGCGGGCCCCCCCAAGACCCTCGGGGAGTGCGGAGAAGGTGAGCTCGGGCCATCGCGACGGGCGAGCCAAGGAGGGCGGGATCGGACGGGGCGAGGACGAGGGCTAGTCCGTTCCAGAGCCTCCCGGGATGCTCTCGGAGCGTTCCCGGACGCTCTGAGAAGGCCGCGGCGCCCGAGGCATCCTCCAGAGCTGCCCGATCTCGGAGATTCTCGATTTAGATTTATCCTCACCTGACTTTACCCTCTTCCTGGCTTCGTCTCAGGGGGGATGGCTCTCCCCCCCCCCACCCGCCCCGCTGCCCTTTCTTTCCCCGCCCTGGGTGCCATCGCTCCTCGCCTCCCTCCCTCCATACTGTGGAAGCCCCCCCCCCGCCCCGCGGCCCTGTCCCGCCACCCTCCGTGCCATTGCTCCTCGCCTCCCTCCTGCGTGGAGGGCGAAGCTCGTCCCTGTGCAGTGGGCCCCTCTCGCAGCAGCCAGGGTGTGGCGCGTGCCCGCCTGTGCACGGCGCCGACGGCTCCAGAGATCGAGCACCTGGGCCCTCCAGAAAGGGCCTTTCCCTTGAGGATCGAAGGAGTCGGCATCTCTTCGTCGGCGCAAGGCGGCGGAGGGCGGCGGAAGTAAGACGAGGGCGCCTCCGCTGGCGGAGGGCCGGCGGAGGGGCCGGCGGGCGCAAAAGTCTGCCTCGCAAGAGATGGGCGAGGTTTTCGGTTCACGGTTGTCTCGGTGGCTCAAACACGGGGCCCTGAGAGATGGGGGCCTGGGGACGGGAAGGGATCCAAGGGTGTATTGTCACGATTCTCTTGCACAGCGGTGCTCTAGAGCTCGGACATCTTTATTCTCTTGCACAGCTGTGCTCTAGAGCTCGGCCATCTTTATTTTCGTCGTGGTTCGTGGTTCGTGGTGGTTCATTCCCCTCGGCCCCTCCCCTGAGCCTGAGCTCCAGCTCCCCTGGGCCACCCACCCTTCGGAGGCTTGCTCCGGGACAGCTCCCCTGGGTCGCGGACATCCTTATTTTCGTCGTGGTTCGTGGTTCGTCGTGGTTCGTCCCCCTCGGCCCCTCCCCTGAGCCTGAGCCCCAGCTCCCCTGGGCCACCCCCCCTTGGGACCCCCCCTTCGTCCAGGCTTCCCAGGGCAGCCCCCCTGGGCCGCGGAACCTTTTTTTTTCGTCGTGTCACGTGGTGGTTCGTCCCCCTCGGCCCCCTCCCTGAGTCTTAGCCCCAGCTCCCCTGAGCCACCCACCCTTGGGAGCCTTCTTCCGTCCAGGCTTCCCAGAGGCTCGTTCAGACCCCAACCTTCTGAAAACCGAATTCGGGATGAACATTTGCACCGACTGCACCCCCCCCCTCCTGGAAGAAGGAGGCGCGGGCCTCCAGTCCTTCGCAGCTCCTGTGTGCAAGAGCCAGGGCACGCGTGCCACTTGTTTTCGTCGTGGTTCGTGGTTCGTGGTGGTTCGTCCCCCTCGGCCCCTCCCCTGAGCCTGAGCCCCAGCTCCCCTAGGCCACCCACCCTTCGGAGGCTTGCTCCGTCCAGGCTTCCCAGGACAGCCCCCCTGGGCCGCGGACATCCTTATTTTCGTCGTGGTTCGTGGTTCGTCGTGGTTCGTCCCCCTCTGCCCCTCCCCTGAGCCTGAGCCCCAGCTCCCCTGGGCCGCTCCGGGATAGCCCCACTGGGTCGCGGACATCCTTATTTTCGTCGTGGTTCGTGGTTCGTCGTGGTTCGTCGCCCTCGGCCCCTTCCCTGAGCCTGAGCCCCAGCTCCCCTGGGCCACCCCCCCTTGGGATCCCCCCTTCGGCCAGGCTTCCCAGGGCAGCCCCCCTGGGCCGCGGAACCTTTTTTTTTCTTCGTGGCTCGTGGTGGTTCGTCCGCGCGGAGCCACCGTGAGGATCTCTCTGTCGCCGTGCCTCACCTCTCTGGGCACGGGGCCCGGGCCTCAGAGGGTCCACGCGCAGTGAGGAACAGCAGCAGTAAGAACAGCGTCGGGTCGGCGGCGAGCGCTGTGGGGGGAGTGAGAAGGGGGGGGCCTTCTCCCGAGGGAGGAGAACCACCCCGACCCTGACAATCTGGCGTTTGCTAAACGGCCCGGGGCGTTTACGAGGCAGCCCTGCCCAGTTCGATTCCTTCCCTGGGTGCGTTTGCGAAACGGCTTCGCTTGTCGGGGTGCGTTTTCATGAGGCTGGATGCTCCGCTCTCCAGTCTCGGCAGGCTCGCAAGTCCCCCGGCCTTCCGAGAGGCTTCCGGAGCCTTCCCCGCAGACGCAGGCAGCTTTCCAGCCGGCGCGAGGGATTTCGGGTGTTGCTAGAAGTGCCCCTGGCCCAAGGTGCCCCCAGGATTTTCTGGGTGGCACAGAGCACACCTTACAAGGCCGGGAGGGCCCCAGGGGCCCCAAAATGGAGCGAAAAGCTGGGGGCACCTCAGGCCAGGGGCACCTTTAGCGACCCCCGAGGATTGTGAGCAGCCCCCCGCCGCCTTCTGAGGAGGCCTTCGCCTCCTCGCTTCCCCCCCCACCCGCTCGCCGCCGACCCTGGGTCCGGGGGTGCCCCGCGCGGGGCGGCCGAGGGCTTGCGGGCACGCGCGCGGCGCCCCCCCACGGGCCCGCGCCCTCGGCGGGCCCCTTTGCCCCGAGCGCTGTCACGTCCCCGCCCCCTCCCCCTCCTCCTCCTCCTCCTCCTCCTCCTCCTCCTCCTCTCCTCCCCTCCTCCTCCTCCTCCTCCTCCTCCTCCCCCTCCCTCCTCCTCCTCCTCCTCCTCCTCCTCCTCCTCCTCCTCCTCCTCCTCCTCCTCCTCCTCCTCCTCCTCCCCCTCCTCCTCCTCCTCCTCCTCCTCCTCCTCCTCCTCCTCCTCCTCCTC
This sequence comes from Prorocentrum cordatum, assembly GCA_963575745.1. Classification (NCBI taxonomy): domain Eukaryota; class Dinophyceae; order Prorocentrales; family Prorocentraceae; genus Prorocentrum; species Prorocentrum cordatum. The sequence continues at coordinate 3,882 of CAUYUJ010016857.1, read as the reverse complement.
CTCCTCCTCCTCCTCCTCCTCCTCCTCCTCTCCCTCCTCCTCCTCCTCCTCCTCCTCCTCCTCCTCCTCCTCCCCCTCCCCCTCCTCCTCCTCCTTCTCCTCCTTCTCCTCCTCCCCTCCTCCCCCTCCCCCTCCTCCTCCTCCTCCTCCTCCTCCTCCTCCTCCTCCTCCTCCTCCTCCTCCTCCTCCTCCTCCTCCTCCTCCCCTGTTGCCCCCCCTCCCCCTGCCGATCCTGCCGCTTCCTCTGTCCATGCTGCTCCTCCTCTCCTCCTGTTGGCTGCAGCTCTCCTGGCAGGGGTTGAGGCGCTCAGCGTCGGGCTCCGCGGCCCCTTTCGTCCGCTCGGTGCGCCCCCGCATCGGGGCAGAAGGGCCCCGCATCGCTGATGCGAAGAGCTTCCCGAAGTTGACCCCTAACCTTAAGTCGGGCGTGTCCCCCTACAGGGGGATTTTCGACGGAAAAGAACAAATACCTCAAAAATAATAAAACAATAGTCCAAAAATAGTCTGGGGACTATGTTTTTAGTATTTTGTGACCTTTTTGGTGCATTGTTTGGGGTATTTCTTATTTTTCGTCGAAAATCCCCTGTAGGGGGAGAGGCCCGACTTAACCCTAGCCCCGCCTCCTCGCCCCGCCTCTCCCCCCCCCCCGACACCACGCCCTCGGGCGCCAGGCTCCCGCGACGCCTCCTCCTCCCCCTCGCCTCTTCTCCGCAGGAGGTGGCGGGGCGCCTCTTCAAGGCTGGCCGGTTGCGCGCAATGGCGGGCGCAGGAGTGGCGACGGTGTCGTGGAGCCACTTCCCTCGGAGAGAGAGAGAGAGAGAGAGAGAGAGAATTGCAGGAGGGTCCGCTGCTCACGGTCGGTCTCGCGCATGCGGACCCGCTCGAGCATCGTGGAGGTAGGAGCAGAGATGACTACATGCGGGGCGGGCGTCGCTGTCCATCATGCAGGCCAGACCTTCTTGAGCTGGACCTTGCGGCCGCTCCCGATTCCTCGCGGCATCAGATTCGCACTGTCGGGTTTGATTCAGGATGCTTCGCGTTCACCGCCCGCACATTCCATCTCTCGCCAAACGAGACGCAGACGGCTCCAAGACCGGATGGCAATGCCCCCAAAATGGTGAAAGATTCCCCCACATGTGTGTGTGTGTGTGTGTGTGTGTTCGTGTGTGTTTAGTTTTTTGCCTGATTTCCAGTTCTCCTCCATCTCATCGCCGATGCGCCTCAGGCATGCCATGTGCCTGCTCGGTTTTAACTCGTCGATCCAGCCGTCGTGTTTGATTCAAGAGGCTTGCGCCGTTCCGCCGACCGGCGGAATCCGAGTTCGGCCTCCGATTCCGTGCGTGGGGGCGTGCCATCTGTTCCCGCTGTGTTGGCCACACCTTGGGGCGGCCATCCTGGCCAGCACGGGTGGAATAATTTTGCTTACGTTTGAGGTCTCGAGCCTCCTCGATTGGGTGTTCTTTCTCTCGCGCTTTGGCGCCACGGCCCAAGGGCACCCAGGGGGACCAGTCCGAAGGTGTTCCCGAGGTGCCCCGGCAAGGTACGCTGCAATCATTTCTCGGGCCGCATGCGTGTGACTTTTTCTGGTTTATCCCCTTCTTCCTCCATGTCTGTTGAGGGGCTTCTTCGGGGCCTCGCGGGCCAGCCCCCCCCCTCGCCCGCGACACCGCGGATGTAGGACGTTTCTTCTCGGACGCCCCGCGCGGCACGTATTTGTGCGACAGCATATCCGCGGGGTCGCGCCTCGGAGTCCAGACCGCGAGGGCGCGGCTATGGATATGTTCGCGGCTTCCCACCACCCCCGCTCACGAGCGGGGAAGAGGCGGAGGAGATGGAGGAGGAGTGTAAGAAGAGGAGGAGGGAGGAGGAAGAGGAACATGATGTTGTTAATGTTGCTGATGATGGTTATGATGATAATGATGATGATGACGATGATGATGATTATGATGATGATTGTGATGACGATGATAATGATGATGGTGATGATGATGTTGATGATGACTGTGATGAAGATGATGATGATGAGAATTCCAATGATAATGGTAATGATAATGATGATGCTGATGATGCTGATGATGCTGATGGTGATGATAATGATGATGGTGATGATGATGCTGATGCTGCTGCTGATGATGATGACAATGGTGATGGTGATGGTCATGGTGATGATGATGGAGATGGTGATAAGGGTGGTGTGAATAATGATGATGATGCTGATGATGCTGATGATGATGCTGATGATGATGATGATGATGAGGATGAGGATGATGAGGATGAGGATGAGGATGAGGATGAGGATGAGGATGAGGATGAGGATGAGGATGATGATGATGATGATGATGATGATGATGATGATGATGATGATGATGATGATGATGATGATGATGATGCTGAGGAGATGGAGGAGGAGGAGGAGGAGGAGGAGGAGGAAGAGGAGGATGGAAGGGGAGGAGGAGGAAGAGGCAGAGGAGGAGGAGGAAGAGGCAGAGGAGGCGGAGGAGGAGGAGGAGGAGGAGCCCGTCTTGTCAGAGGCCCGCGACGCATATGAACAACCCGCCGTCTTGCCCGCCAGGCGGGCCGCACGCGGCTCGCGTGCCGGCACTACGAGGCCATCGCCGGGCTCTATTCGCGGGGGCTCTCGCCGCGGGCGGCCGCCCCGGTCGTCGGCGTCAGCCGTCGCCTTCGTCGTGTCGGCATGTCGTCGGTCGTCGGTCGTCGTCTGTCGGCCGTCGTCGCTTTTGTCGTGAGCGGGCGTCGTCTGCCGCTGTCGTGTAGCGACGTCGTCGTTCGGCGTCCGTCGTCCGTCGGCCGTGGTCGCCTTCGTCTCTCTCTCGTCGTAGTCGGCGTCCTCTGTCGTGCCCTTCGTCGTCGGTCGTCGGCCGTCGGTGGCCGTCAGTATTCGTCGTGGTCGCCTTCGTCTGTCGGTCGCCCTCGTCCTCGTCGTCGAGGTTCTGTACGAACGGGATGGACACGGAAAGAATGGTAAAACAGGGCTAGGATCGGGATAAATCGCTCCAGAGCGTTCCGGAGCGCTCTCAGAGCGTTCCGGAACGCTCTGGAGCGGCCGCGGCGCCCAATACATCCTCCAAACCCGCCGATTCTCAGAGATTTCGAGTTATCCCGATCCGATTTTGTCCCGATCTTGGCGTCGTTTTAAATGGGTACGATGCCCAACAGCAGTTCCTGCTCCTTTTGAGCAGGACTCGCTGTCCGCCCCTCCGCGGCCTCTGTGTCCATTCGAGGCAGAAGGTCGCTTGCCCACACAGCGGCTGCTGTTGGTTTGGGGCAACATGTGTTGCTGTGCATCGTTCAGGAGGAAAAGAAACACACAGACACAATGAATTCTCGATTTTCCAGAAAATATAAGAAAATATTGGAAGTGGGAGGGAAAACAGAAACCCAGAAAATATAGGAAAATATGGGGGATTATTTTATTTGTGTGTATTTATTTGTGTGTCCTTGGGCCCCTTCAATTGTACCCATTCTTTCCGTACCCATTTCGGGCGTCCGAAGACGTGCTCATCCACCCCTCCGCCTCCCCTCTGTCTGGGACAACATGTGCTGTTTTGCATTCTACCCAAAATCTCCGTACCCATTTCGGGCGTCCGAAGAAGTGCTCATCCACCCCTCCGCTTCCCCTCTGTTTGGGACAACATGTGTTGCTGTGCATTGTACCCATTCTTTCCGTACCCATTTCGGGCGTCCGAAGACGTGCTCATCCACCCCTCCGCCTCCCCTCTGTTTGGGACAACATGTGTTGCTGTGCATGGTACCCAAATCTCTCCGTACCCATTTCGGGCGTCCGAGGACGTGCTCATCCACCCCTCCGCCTCCCCTCTCTTCCCTGGCCCCCCCCCGCAAAATCTCTCCGTACCCATTTCG